>VYZS01008737.1:13800-78393 GCA_013400695.1 Neodrepanis coruscans | reverse complement strand
CTCTCCTCTCTTCTCTCTTCTCTTTTTCTTCTCTCTTCTCTTCCAAGATATAAAGAAGCAACAGAGGCTGAAATTCTTAGAGATGTTTTGTCATCAAACCCATCTTTTAAAAAATCTCAGCATTAAGAGTTTGTCCCAACTTATCACCAACTTGTTTGTCCCCAGAGGAGGACAGAGAGGACAGATAAATCACTGGCAGTCCAGCTGACTTTATACCAGCCTTGAGTTCCATTTGACCATGAAAGCAAGCAGAAACTGAGTATTTCTCTGTGCAGGGATAGAACACCACCTGTGCTGGAGGTGTGAACACAAAAGCCTGTGGTATTGCATAAAACCCAGAAAAAGGATCAGACCTCAAGCTCTTTACATACCCTGGAGCATACAAAGGAAATTAGAGCCACTAGAGATTAAAACTTCTGCTTTCTAAAATAGGCACTAAGGCCTGGCAAAGGTTTGTAGGTGTGTATTACAGGCATTGGAGCCACTCACACATGCACGTACACCTGGTTTCAAAATCAGGGCTTGATTTAGGTATGCTGCTGAGGAAATTGAAGCGACATTAGTGAATTATTTTTAACCTCTCTGTGTTTTCAAAACCAGACCAGTAAATTTAATTTGTTCATTTGTGTAATGCCATCACTTCTCTCAGCAATTCGTTACAAAGAAAAGTTAATGGGAACTGAGAAATTTGGATTGATTTTTCCTTCAAGCAAAGTGAGGTTGAACACGCCTTTTTTTTTTTTTTTTTTTTTTTGACAGCTTTTCTCAAACCACAAAAATGTACGAAAGGAAAAACTGTTCCTCCTCTGGTCCGAGTGCACGTATGGGGCTGGATACTCAGCTGGCGTAAATGTGCATCACCTCCTCGGTTTCAACGGGCCGTTTGCTGGTGCAACTCTGCTTTCCCTTTAAACACGGGATGCAAAACACCATCAAACTTCTTCGCCACGACAGGAAAATCTTAACCTCAAGTAAAAGTGATTAATGACCGTGGTGTTCGCAGAAACCTGAAGTCCATGCAGCAGGTCCTTTCGCCCTTCAGCCCATGGCAGAGCAGTGCCCGTCACCCGATGCTCCCTTTGGCTTTGCTGGGATGCCAGCACGCAGGCTGGGCTGCGGCACGAAGCCGAGGCGTGAGCAATGCCTTGTTTGCTCACAGATAATGGAACTGAAGCCACGGTCATCTCCGAGAAACCTTCCTCAGCAGGATGGCCCCCACTGCCCGGCCATGCCCTGAGACCACGGTGTGCGGCAGCCCGGGATCAGCCCGTCACGGAGGTACTCACCTCATTTTGCTGCTGGGAGGTTTTCCCGGCGGGCTTGGTGCGGAGGATCGATGGCTCGTTTGCGGGGGACGGCTTTGCCTCCTTCCCAACACTCCGCTGTCCGCCTTATCTCTGTCGGGAGATTTGTGAGCGTGTGTGCGCCTATGTGTGTGTGCGTCTGGAGTTGTCTGGCATTTTCCATGCAGGTCACGCCTTTCCCTGCCTGCAGCCGTTCCCCACATCCAGGCGGGCAGCAGGCAGACCTGCCCGCATCCCAGCCCTCCTCCCCGCCCGCCTCTCCCTCCTCTCACGCCGCGGGGCTGCCCTGCGCTCCAGCATTCAGAGAAGTTTTTGTCTTTCCTAATCTCCAGAGTTTTGTGTGTGAGTGTGTGTGCCCATGTACATTGTGTTTTCTCTCTCTTTTTTCCCCCTCACAGCCTGCTTTGCCAGATGGCTAAAATTTGCCTCTCAATAGAGTCGGAGGCTCCAGCAAAAACAGAAGGCAAGAATGTGTGAAAAAAAAAAAAAAGCGCGGGGATAAATAGCTTTAGTGGTGGTGCTGCCGCTGGGATTGTCGCTCGGGACTTGCTTTCAGCATCTCAGTTTAGTGCCGGGCAGCATTTGGGACGGGAATCTGGCTTCCAAGAAACTTTGGAATTGTGACAGTCCGAATAAAATTAAGCCCTGGTTTGCAGCTTCCTGCAGAACTGAAGAATTGCCGAGTTCAATATTTTGCTCCAGGGCAAAAGAGTAGCTTTAGATGTGGACTGTGCTCGGGAGTGAGATCCATAAACACTAAAACACTTAAACACCTAAAACAGTCAGGTTTTCAGCTTGACTCCCTCCTGTTCAGGAAACAGGTAAAAACATGAACACTCCTCGCTAAGCCACAGGAGATTCATCTCCCCTCCCCGTGCCAGGCACAAACCAACCCAAACTCCCTTGTCTGCACAGGTAAGTGGGAAGAAGATCTATCTGGGCTGCAAACAAGGGAGTAGTACATAGGAAGTCGAAGGATGCAAGCGACTCCCTCATTCAGAAATCTCTTCGGACACATGAAGAGCAAAACTTTAATAGCTGTTTACCAACTTCAGCCTGAGCTGGTTAATGTAAACCCTGCAGACATCCACTGGCAGGCATGGATACACATGCGGCATGTTAAAAGGCACACACAAACAAGAGCCGGGAAGAGGCAGGGAAACAGGGATGTGTTGGCACCACTCCTGGAGCAGCGGCTCCCAGCCCTCCCGGACTCCCCAGCTCGCTGATGTCAGGCTGTGTCGCTGCTGTTAAAGGGGCGATGTGTCGGCTTTGCCCTTCCAGCAATCCTGAAGAAGCTGGGAGGAAAGGGCATCGAGTGAAAAAAAAATAGAATTTTCTTTTTCCAATTTTTGTCTTTTTGTTTGGGGGGTTATGGTTCCTTGGCTTCCCGTGCTCCCATGAGTCTCTGGTTCTGTGCTGGAAAAGAAATGGTACCTAAGAGACACAATGAAGTAAAATAGAAAAATATGAGTGGAAAAGCACTCGAAAAACAGTGAGAGGCTCTGGGTGTAGGGAAGATCTCAGTCTGCCATTATTTGTAACCCTATTTGGGAAGTTTTAGCAGTTTATCACTACATAGACACAAGCTCTCACTCATGTTAACACACCCAGGCAGGCTGATCAAACTAATTAATATGTAAGCAATGTGTCAAATGCAAGGATTTATTTTTGCGGGCAAGTGTGGTCTTGTCTGAGCCCTAAATACATTGTGATCTATTTTTTTCCCTGCCTGTTCTACAGGGTGGGTCCTTCATACGCTTCTTTTTCCATCATGACAGCCTTCTATAGCTTTTGGAACAGCTCTTCTAATTCAGGGGCAACATTAATTCTGAAGTGACATTTCTTTGCCTTCTGATGCTTCTTTCAAACCAGATCACCTAGGGTCAAAGTCAATGTCTACACTGCAAGGCTGGATTGGGAAATATAAAGTGGCAACAGAAGCTCCACATGTTATGAGACCGTGTTACCAGATTCAGCATGGGCTTAAAGCATCCACACTGACCCTGTAGGCTCTGGAAGGCAGGAGGGGATGCCCAAGAGGAAGGCCACTACAGATCCCATCAGCAGCCCTCTGCTGATTTCCCTGCTAGATTGCTGTATCCTAGAGGGTTTCCTTGAGCCAGTGCTTGTTCCCATCCGCCAACCCCCATGCTGTGCAGAATCATATCTCCCTGAAAGCTCATGCTGACCAACTCAAAGGTAAGTTTTTTCTGGCTAAATCTGACCTGAGAGAGTGTGGGTTCCTAAGGAAACTTGAGAGGCAGTGGCTTAATGGGCACAAATTCAGTTCCATTGTACCTACATGCCTAAAACTATCTGCAGTCTCCTACACCTCCATTGCCTTGTGCTTGAAACTCCAGCCCCAACACCTTCAGTGCTGAGTCCCCTAGTAAGGGACTCGGGTCTCCAGATGAGTCCTATTGGAGCCCTAATTAGCTGGCCTGGCTAATTGCACTGCCTCCCTCAGTTACAGCAGGTCAGCTCTAATGGACTCTGCACTCCACTGCTGCATTGTGAAGGCTTCGCACTCCAGATAGTTCCCAATCTCTGTAGCAGTATAAACCCTTTGCTGCAGACTCTGCTGGTGGGGAGGCAGACAATGACCTACAAAAGGAAGATGATGCATAATCTGCTCAAGCTGCCATGTCTTCTCCAGTGTTAATCCCATCTGTTTGAGGAGACGGTTCTCTGCAGCCAGGCATGGCCACTCACATGGCTGTATGAAGTGTCCACTGAGAGTAAAGGCAAAAAAAGGTCACTGAGAGGAGGTTCTGGTGCTGTTCAGTCAGGGTGCCAGGCAAGGGTCAGTCACCCTGTCTCATGTGCACTTTTACCTGCTCTTTACCTGAAACATCCAGCTAGCTCATAACTGCCTTAGTGATGCCAGCGGGGTTGAATCTTGTCCCCACCTTACTGGGGAACTTGCAAAAATATTATCTGATGTCTCACCATGCAGTGACAGGAATGGGCATGCTGAGTTTTTAGCAAGGAGTATTTTCTTCCCTAAGTGCTGTTGGGACAATGAGGTTGGATTGTTACAGGCCAGCACACATGCCTGGACTGGCATTCTCACCAATGTCTCCCTCACTTGGCGAGGTCATCCCTGTGGTTACTTCTGCATGTCCATGATGTTCACCAAGGACTAAGCTCTGCAGTGTTGTCCAAAGCATTTCTTTAATGTTGGGGGTAAATTCAACTCCTGGGAATAATACCTCTAGAATGAGTGAAGTTAGACAGTAATAAAATGGCTGTGAGGGATAAATGTGGACCTACAGGAATAAGACTGTGCGGTGAATATACAACTGCAAAAGATCATACACTGAACACCAGTATCCTGCAACAGCATGTGGCCCTCTGGGTCAGGCCAGCATAGCCTACACCACAGCCTCTTTCAGGCGCTGTGTTGGGCACATTGCAACATGTGCACTCCTCCTGGTCATGATGTATGTGAGAGGGACAAATGTTCTGGCAGATTGTACTCCTTGTCAGAGCTGTGACATCTCTCCTGCTCTCCTCTGCCTGGAATGCCAGAGAAGACCTAATTCTCCAGGATGCGTGAGCTCTGCTCCGAGCATCTCCTCCATCCTACACGGAGATGCAAGCTCTGCTCCTGGCATTTCTCTTCATTTCGGATGTGTTCCTGGAGCCCCCTCGTGGCTCTTACCACTGACAAAGTCCCTCCAAAGCCACTCTTGTGAAGCTGCTGGTGGGGTCCACAGCACCCTGGTGCAGGTTCTTTGCAGCTCCAGTCCTAGGGAGGCAGCAAGAGCCATCTTGGGGATATCACTCGGGGACAGGCCATGGAGGTGACAACAGAGACACTTGGGAGTCTGAAGAGGGCAGACAGCCTCACCGCTAAGCCATCTCCCTGCTTTGTGAGCCTGGGACGACGTCCAGTCCTTCTGTGGCTTTGCAGTCCCTTGCCCTTGGAAGCTGCTGCACGGTGTGACAGTCCCAGGTGGAGGTGGCCATAGCCGAGATTTACTGTGGACAAAAGGGAGGACACATGGGCCTGGAAAAGGAGGGATATAAGATAGTAGGAGAAAGGAGGAAGGTGGAGATCCGGAGACTACACGGAGATGGGAAAAAGAGGCTGTGGGTAGTGGGCAAAGGGTGGCTCTATGGAGAAGAGGGGAGAATAGCTGCGTGGCAGCGCGCAGAGGCGGTGGGCAGGGGCAGACTCACTGCCCGAGGGCTGGCCACGTCCGACTGTCCCCCGGTGCCCCACGTGCCACTAGATGGCACTTGAACCTCTACGTGGGGAGATCGGGGTGGGGGGCAGCGCCGCGAGCGTGCTGAGACACGGGGGTCCCGAGGATGCGCTGGGCACCGGGGGCTTTCAAACTGCTCCTGACAGCAGTTCCCACGGATCGTTCTGCTCTGGGGACTGGATAACGAGAAAATGTAGAGGTAAGATGGGTTTTGGGAGAGATACTTCCCTCCTGCTCCTGGGCTGAGCTGGCCCTCCTTCAGCACGTGTGCTGCGGAGAGGCTCATGCCACAGCCCTTTGCAGAGGAGACCTGCTGAGGTAGCATATAGCATCCACCAAAAGTACCTAAAAAAATCTAGTGCACTCTCAGCACAGCCCAGTGGCTATTCAATAAATCGATGTTTGCTTTGGCTGTGAGAGAAAATCGGATCCATAATGCTGTGGATGGAAATATTGAGCCCTCTTTTTCCCCTTTTCAGCCCCATCCTGTCACTCTATATGCACACCATGAGGTCATTGGAGGCAGCCTGACTGTCACAGTGCATTCATGACTTGCACGAGCTGATCAGGTTTGTTTCAGTAACCTGCAATTCCTCCCTGTGCTGAAACTGAGGAATACTTGGTGGACCCCATAAGGATGCATGGAGGAAAAAATGTGTATAACACTGCAATAAAACCAGAGAAATCAGAATGTTGTGTCAAATCAAACATATCTGTCCTACTGCTGGGTCTCAGCCACTGCATCACAGGCTCCTGACAGCTGCCAGAGCTGTGACTTTGTGCTGCTGTTAACTGTTTATGCTGGCCTGACTTTGATGGATGTTTAGGCATTGCTTCCCTTTGTATTTTGCTGGAAGAGAAGCCCCTGGACGCTTTTGAGAGAGTGAGGTTTGAGGTGCTGAAGCATCATCCACCATGATGGGTGATTGGCTGAGCCTACACCACTGTTGAAGTACAAGCACAAGACTAGTGAAAGTTTGAGGCACTTAGTAGCCATAGAGGCAAGCAGCAGAACATCTCTTGCACACCTTTGAGAGAAAAAGACCTCAGAAGCTGATTTTGAACAATCTAGGGGAAATCTGGGGCAGAGACAGGCTTTGAAACTTATGGTCCTGTCTCAGAGCCTGATGCCCACACCCTCCCCAGTCCGGGGAAGCACTTGGCATGGAAAGGACTCTGTTTTCCATCCTTAAGTGCCCAGGACTCTGAGCTTGTCCAAGCACTTTTCTTAGTGACAAGTGGGTCACTGGGGAGCTCTGGACCATATAAGGGTCACACCACAACCAATTCCTGTCTGTACAAGTGTCCTTTGAAGAGGCAGCACACAGTTGTAATGTTTCCAGACAAGCCTAAATCACCGTGATTTCCCCCTGACTGAGTGGCCGTGAAATTGCAGTGGGACAGAGTGTGGTGTGACTGAAGTGATTATGTGGGTGACAGGGGATGATAGCAAATCCAAGGTGTTGGAGGGAACTGCAGCTGTGCCGTGCTCCCAAGCATAGATAACATGAGCCAACTCAATCAACAGTTTGTTTGCAGGACCTCACTTCCCTGGGGGGGAAAAAAACAAAACTCCAAAAAACCTTGAAAAATCTCAGAGCATTGTTTCCTTCTCTTTTTTTTTCATCTCCTAAAACTTGGCCTTGACGAAGATGCCAAGGTTTGAACCATGATGTGAGTCATTACTGACCATGATAGCACCAGCCCCTGTTCACATGCCCAGGGTTCACTCTGATTTCCCCCGCAGGTCAGCTCCCAGCATTCAGGTCTGCATTCCCTATTCCGGGTATGTAACTCTGACCTAACTGCAGCCTCTTTCTCCTCTTTGGAAGACTGAGAACCAATGTTCTGGGAAACCCAAAGGTTCTTGCTGCTGGGGAAGATGGGTGTCCATTTTCTTTTGGGACCAGCAGACCTTTCAAAGTCCTCTCTACTGTAATAATTTCTAGACTTGGTGTTGGCGAGGCTGTGATGGACATGGAAGCCTGTAGGTCTTTGCTATCTGCAGCGATGAACAACCCCATCCCTGCAGGTGATGTCCACCTGCTCCCTGGGTTATGGTGGTTATGTGCTACCAGGTAGGATGGTGACCAGGGAGAAATATGCCATGAGTGGTTGCTCCTAGTGGTGCCATTTGGTCCTTGATAAAGCTGGGCCAAGCAGGCAATTTGCTGTGTGTCACTGGTACCTGGGGACACTGCCCATATGTGCCATGACCAACACATATTTATGTTTCAGGCCCCTGTCAGTGTAGGAAACATCTTTTAGACTGGTGGTGTTGTCCTCACAATGTTGGCTATCTCAAGCAACATGGCCTGGAAGGAAAAGGACCCAAGGAAGGTGTGGTATATGGAGAAACATCACTGTGACATCCAGTGCTTCTGGACTTGGTGAGGCCAAAACCAATGGCAAAACCCTGGTGCTGGAACTGATTCAGTAATGAGGCAGTTCATACAGACATCTGTGCCAAGTGACTCATTTGCTCCCAGCCACAAGTGGAAACTGCTGCTGCCAGCATGTAAATCCACATTTGCAGGGCCTTTCAGTCACTCCAGAGATTGTCCCTCTAGCTTCCAACCTCTGCAGTGAAACATAGCAGCTGAGTTATTGAAGAGCTGATAAGGCTGGAAGGCAATGCATATGTGTGGGGAAGCTGCAAGAAGAAGTCTCAGAAAAGTCCTCTGACCATTAATGCTGGTGCACTTTTTGTTACTGCTGCAGAGAGCCCCAGGACCCCACAGCCACAGCTGGATGTGTACCTTGCACCTCACACACAGTGTGGCATCCATGGTAAAGGCCTGATGTCCCCTACCTCAGTTTCCCTTGGTGTCCCTTTCTCATGTTGAGGATGGCTCTCCAGGCACATAAGATCCTCTGACATTGGAAAGGCTGTGCTGTTAGACACAATGACAATACAAATATCAAAGTTATCATATCATAAACTGACAAATATGCTTCCAAAACTGCTGCCTTTCATGGAGCCAGTTGAAGGGCCAGCTGTTCTAGCCCTCTGAGCACCCACAACCAAGGAAGGTCTGGATATTTAACACTTCCACTGGCCATCCTCTGGAGCAGCAATATGAAAGCTGGAAACTCGTGGCTATTCACAGACAGGGGAGTAGAAGAGGACTCAGGGAATGAGGGATGCAGGAGGACTGTGAGCTGTTTGGCTGCCTCTAAGCACTGCTCTGACCCAATTCAGGAACAGTCATTCTTCATGCGGGCTTTGTGAGTCTTGCTGTGGAGTATTATCGACAAGCAGCAGCTTTGCTCTCAGCACAACCTGTTAATCATCTGCCACGGGTCATTAGGGGGTGTGCAGAGACCCTGAGAATGGCAGGCAATGTATAAAGTGTTCTGTAGGCTGGAGGTGGGAACGCAGCTTATAGATCACATAGCTGGAGACAGGAGTTCTGTGTGGATTTCAACAACTCACCTGGATATATGAGACCCGACAATGGGTCATTAGTTATCTTCAAAATCTGCCATGGCTTGTGCTTTTATGGACAACAACATTTACAATGTCATTCAAATCACATTTTGATTCTTACTCATACCATAACTGAGCCCTCCACGACATAAAAATTCAGCTGATGATGAGCCATAGGCTTGGGAGAAACAGATTTTTAGTCATGAGGGCAGCAACGGGCAGAGAGGGATGGTGCCCTGGGCCACATTTGTGGAAAGCAATTTCTGCATTTTTCACTCATGACTGAGCTCTTTGGGAGTGTATTTGAGCACAAAAATTGATATTGAAGATTTCTAGCATCACAAAACAATTGCACAGAGGTGATTTCACTTGCTGTCGGGATGTGGTCACTTCTGGGGTAGAAGAGAGCACAGGTACAGAGAGCACATTACCAGCTGGGGCAGGCTGATAAAGGGAGAAATCTGAAGCCAGGCTCTACCTGAGATACCCATAAGGCAACGACCCAGACAAATTATGCCCTTATTTATAGACAGAAGAAATTTAAGCAGCAAGTTTACACCTCAGGGAAAGCTCTGCAGCCTGGGGGCATGGCTTGGGACTGTGCTCCTATCTCAGAGCAGGATGCTGAGGATGGTTAGAAGCCAGTGGTTAAATGCTGCTCACTGGCCTGACTCAGGTGCACTGGTTTTGCCTGGAAACTAGTTAGAGGGAGCCTTGAAACTGCATAAATAGCTACAGAGCAGCTGGGAATTGTGTTGTTGAACTTTGAGAGGACTTTCCCCACGATTCCTTTGTTCTTTCTTCCTCCTCTGCTGTTTCCTTCACACTCGGGGCACACAGGAATGTGAGTAGCTGCTCAGAAAGCTGAGGGATGCTGTGTGGGTGAGGTGAGGTGAGGTGTGGTGTGCCTAGTTCTTAGGAAAGCCTAGTGATGTGGTTGGGGGCACCTTTGACCTCCTGAAGGAGAAGGAGTAAGCTTGACTTGCTAAGGAGGAGTTCCTTGAAGGCCAGCTTTGTCCAATTTCTCCTTAATGGTATCTTTATAGTACTTGCGGGGGTTGAGCTGGGACACACAAACCTTTGCTCAGTTTCCTGTCTGGGCTCCCTGGGGAAAGCCAGACTGGAGGCTGAGGGTACAATGTGCAGGGTGTGAGCTGTGTCTATAGCTGGTGTAGGTGGGTGAAGGTGCTGTGTGCTATAAACATGCTATAAACAGTAATAAAGATACCAAACCCACACAAACAGGTAATTAATGAGGCTCCAGCAGCCTTAACAAGAGACTATGGGACCATCTAGCTGTCTGTGGGTGCTGCTGCTCATCAGTGCAGGGGGAATGCTGGAAAAGAGAAACAAAATGTGAAACTAGAGATGGAGAAGGAGAAGCTGGACAGAAAATGTGACTTTATATCCATTTTCAAGTGAAGAATATCTTGAACATATTACAGGGCTGCAAGGGGATGGAATTGGCTCCCTCAGCAGGGTTTGAATCACCCATAGCAGTGCTGGAGCATGATGGGCTATTGGTGCAGTCAGTAAGAGCATCCAGCTTGAACTGTACATCTGTGGAGTCACTCCAGCAAATGCCAGTGCATCAGTGCTGAGAGCAAAGGTGAGAGGAATCCCAGCTTCTGGGCCATTTAGTGCTGGAATTGTCAGCCTGAGAGTGTCCTATACTTTCCTCTGAAGCAACTAACTTTGGGGACAGGGTGATGAAGAAGTACACACCATTGGGTGGCTGTCATTTCCAGCCTGTCCCAGGTGCTTTGTGCCAAGATAATAAATGTTTTGTGGGTTTTTTGTTTGGTTGGTTTTTGGCTTCCTTTTTTAAACCTCTAGCTGTATCGTTTCACCTATAAAATGATGAGGTGTCAGCTGGGATCAAGTCCTGCCTTTCATTTTATGTTTCTGTTTAAATGAATATTGATGTAGTGTTTATCTTTATTTAATATTCATGATGATAAAAGACTTGGAGTCATTCACTTTTAATTACATCCTTCTCAGAGAAATAGTCTAGCACAGTTAAAGAGCTTCCAGTGCATGAAAGAAAAACCAACAAACTTTTTGCCTCCACTTTCAGAAGTGCCAAGTGTGGTTCCCAGGGGCATCCCCTTTCCCCCTGCTGTGATGACTTGTGAGTGGGAGGTTCTGTGTAGGACTCCTCTGGGCTGTGCCATCTCCCTGCTGTGCTGTTAGGGAGTCCACAACACTAGGTGACAATTTGCAGCCTTCCAGTGTGATGCAGTAGCCAGGAGAGAGGAGAAGGAGGGAAATGTGCAGCTCCATTGAATAGGATTAGGTGGCTTGGAATGGAAGGAAAAGCAGTTGCGATTTCCCAGATAGGGTGTTGTGACATGGGAGTTCCATTTCTATCCTTGCAGCAGCCCTGCTGTGTGAGAGAGAATTGGATCCCTTGTGCTCTCTACCCTCCCTTTTGGCTGAACACAATCTTGTGCCCTTGTGCAGCTTGGACAGTGTCTCTCTTCTCCTGCAGCAATAATTAGTTGTTTAAATCAAATCTGGCAAAATTATCATGGAGTGATGCCTTGATGGGAAGGCAATGACCAGCTCTCCTCTTTTGCATCCAGACAGCATTGCTTCTCTCTCCCATAACATTATCGATGAGGGAATTGTTACATTGAGCTTATTAAATTGCCCAGGAGCTTCTGCTGGGACACTGAACCATTTCTGACACATAAACCAAATCAGTCTGAGCATGCCTAATGATCCAACATCATCTGGTTATCAGCATCTCTTTAGGCAGCTGGGGTAGTGGTGACTTCTGCTCTTGATGTGACTAGTAACAGCAGGTAGCAAGCCTGAGGACCTCCTGTGGACCGAGCTGGGTTTTCACAAGTCTTTGAAAATCTGAGCTCTTAAGTGTTAGATGTCAGCACCCTCTGTGCAAACATCCCATGTTACAAGTCTCTTTGGAGACTCCTGTGCCAAACAACCTTCTGTTCCTGCGCTGACCTTTTGATGAGCATTCAGATGTTACTGGTCACATTGTGCTCAAAAACAGCTGAATGCTACATGGGGTTTTCTCATGTTTCGTGGCTGTTTTCATCAGTGATGTTTTTTTAGCTGAGACAACACCTTAAGGAGAAGTTCTTTTAATGTCTCTGCTCTATTGTATTCAGGCAGGGCTGAACAGTGCAACAAGCCGATCATTTTCATCCTGTAAAATATACATCGTTCTATTTTACATAGGGGATGATCACTGCAGAACGGACTCTTCTTTTCATCTTTTCCTGCTGTAATTACTATCCCCCTGCTGATGCCTGTGCTGATGTCTGTGCATGATGAGTGAAAATTTAAACTGCCCTGGGTGATGGGACATAGACCTTGCTGAAAAATTTAAATGTCTAGTATCTAGAGAAGGCTGGCCCATAAATAAAGGATGAACTCTCCACTGTAGGAGGGGGAGAGCTATGCAGCTCCAGGTTTAACACCTTCCTATCTACTCCCATCCATGCCTGGAGCTTTGGTTCTTCTTGCTGAAATATGGGAATTTGCAGGAGCCCCAGGCTGCCAAGTGCTGGAGACCTCGGGCTAGGAGGCCTGCCTGAGTCCCTGTGTGTCAGAAAGAGTCCTGGGAGTTGTGAGTAAATTGAAAGCAACCATTCTTAGCTTAAGTGGGTATGTTGATCCATTTAGCCTAAGAGCTAAAGCTGCTGGTACCTTTAGAGCAGAGAGATTTAGCAGAAGTAATTGCCCAGTTTTTCCCATTGAAAAAAGAGTAACACAAGTAATTAATCTCCTTGCAACATGGAGGAGAGTGATTATATCATGCTATGAGTGCTAGCATGAATAACCCGCTATCCTTTGAAAGGTCAGTGATTTTTAGTTTTACAGTGGAGGTCTGTTTCTATTCCCACATCTCTTTGTAAGTATTTTGCAGTCATCTTTTGCGGATCAGCCCAGACAGTCACAGATGAAATGACAGTTTGGTGAAAAATCTCTCCCAGTAGTAAGTTGCTATTTCTGTGTGTTACTGACTGTGCTGCTGAGTTCACTGTAAAGAACAGAGGTTAGAGATCTATGGCATCATCAGCTCTGACTCCCTTCTGTCGCATGCACAACATCACATAGACTTCAGGGATCCCTCCCCCATCTTCTGCTGCTGGCAAAGGGCTCATCCAGCATGTGAACATGAGGGTCAGTCTCTCCCTGGACCTTTGTCCTCAGTCCACACACTGATACAATAAATTGCACCAAAGAGGAAATTGTGTGGGATGAACCAGTGTTTCAGGAGGCGGTAGTGCCATTTCTTGATTCCCAGGTGGTAATTTGCTCTGAATGTGAAATCTCTCATTTCCAGCTTCATGTCTCAGGAACAAAATGAGAGGCTTGGCTCCCCATCTCTCAATGTAGGACAAAGAACCTTCAGCCAATTGCCCTGTTTTAGCCAAAGCTGGCATGGGACAAAGTTGTAAAGATGTTAAATTCTTCTTCAATGATAAGTAGAGGAGAAAGACCCAAAGTGGTGTCTCTAAGAGGTGAACTGGAGAGCATCAGACATGTGATAATCCTCTTAGGTGTCTTTTTAGGGACTTTCCCATGTTGCTCTGCTGCTTGTGGAAGACTGTATATGAGCAAGTGGGATGTAGATCCCAGGCAGGTCACTAACATCTTCTTAGATGGCTCCATGGCACCTTCCTGCCATTGACCCTCAGGGATGGAGATACAGTAAGACAGGCAGGACAGAATATCTGCTTCTATTAACACAGGTAATTGCTTTGTCATTTGCTTTTCAGAGCTGGGTGCAGTGAGCTGTGCAGAGCGGATGGAAATTACCTCAGCACAATCTGGGGACAATGTACAAATTAGCTGAAGCAGCAGGGCATCCTTCACTGGGGTCCCACAGTGGTGGGTGCCCTCCACTGTTGTGGATGTGCTAAAGAACCCTCTCATGGGATGGTATGGGATGGCAAGGATGCAGGGCTCATTCCTGGGTCATGCTTCTTAGGGAAGTCTCTGTGTGTTCTTCCAATTAACCTACTATGCTTAATTAGTAGGAGCTCCCTGTGGAGGTAGATAACTAGGTAACAAACTTGAGGGTTGGTCCTTATTAGCTCCTGGTTAGGATATTGGATTGGAAGTGCAGGGTGCTCTGGGATCTGCTCTCTGAACCCTGGAGAGACTCAGTGCTGATCTCTGAGTGTTCCTGTCCCTGAGGCAGACAGTGTCATGCAGTTTCTGTGAGCACTGTATTCTCTGCATGGTGTTTCTGTAAGGTGGCCCATCCATTTCCCAGGACCCAGGGAGCTATGGATTTTGCAGGATCACCTCATGGGCCACAGATACCTGTTTGCAGAGCTTCTTTAGAGGGAAGCTCTCAGAGATGGAGTGCTGCCCTCAGAGTGCAACCAGAAAAGCTCATATTGATGGCTTGGAGGCTCTCTAGCAGTCTTCTGGAGGTTAGCAAAGGTCCTTGTCTGTCCCATCTTCCGTCATTTTAGCTATTTATTGTGCTGGAGACTTTGGAGGGTGGTTTTCAAAAGGCCAGAGCAGCCTCTCCAGCTCTAGTCCACCTTTATTCTGCCTACAGCAAGTAGTTTTTTGATATCCTGCCTTCTAATGCCTGTTCCCACTTCCCTCGGGGTGGCCCATTCTTCCCCATGTGCAATGAGGCAGCCCTTTCATTTTGCAGCTGCACTGTAACAAGGAACTCTGGGTTTTTATTAATTTTGAAGAAACATATATTTTGATTGCCAAGTCAATCCCAGATTATTTTGGGCGAATGCAGTTTGACAGACCATTATTTTGAAGGGACATGGATCATTTAACCAAGCCTAATTGCCTCTGTGTCACAATTAGTCACTCGGGCTGAGAAGGAATTGGTGTCACCATCATTTTGTATTTGGGAGCCAGTGACTAAATCTAATGAAAGTGTTTGAATCAGAACTTTTATGTACTTACATTCATTATACTGCAAAATTGGCCATATCTCCTTGCAAGCCTGGGGAAGACTGTGTGAGAGTGTGTTTGCATCTAGCCCTTGCAGCAGAAGTGCTCAGGGTTAGGGAGAGGAAAATGAGGTTTTCAAGTGCCTCTTGGCTGGAGATATGCAGGGCTGCTTCTGCAGATGTGGAGAGTAGTACTCAGTACCAGTTTCGGGGATGCTCTCTGAGATACAATGAACCTCCCAGCAAGGATGATAGGCTCCTTTTGCAGCACAAACCTAGGGGAGGGAGGAAAATAGCCAAAGGTCTGGAGAAGGGAAAGGTTCTACAATCCTTGGACTGCTCCATCACCTGGCAGAGTCACTCTGAAAAGCAAGTCCAGGGGCTTGAGACCAAGGATGCAAGACTGTTCCTCAGGATGGGGTGATAACCTCCATTCTCCTTCACTTCCAGGGAGTAAATGCTTCTCTGTGGTTGTGTCCTGGCAGTGGTCAGGTTTACACAGCAGGAGCAAGGGCTTGCAAGCCTCTGCTCCCACCACCATATCACAGGCTCATGTGATGCTGAGGATGGGTTATTTGGTATTTACATTTTAAATGTATTGGGTAAATCTTGCTATACTTTAAGGCTGTCAATCTCTCTTGTGTTTAATTCACAGATGGGAAGGTTGTGAGAAGGAAAGCTGGGAGCTTAGTGGAAGGCCAGCGCTCCTGTTCTTCAAGTACTACAGGCACTGTAATGACACCACAGAACTGGATGGTGAGTGGTTTCTGTGAACTTGCCTTCCTGGCCCATAAAGTCCAAAGTCTGAAAAATCTTTCAATTTTTCAGAAAACTGCAGACTGTCAGCTGAAACTTGCAAGTGAGCAAAGGAACCAGGAAATGAACTCCATGAAACAAAAATCAAACTGACTCATTTGTTTTCAAGGTTCTTTACCCCAGTGAAATGAAAGACATAATCATACAGGGGAAATAGGAAGATAAATTGGGTGTTATTTAAAGTATCGCTGTCTCACATAATTTTATTGTGATGTTTGCAAGAATGGGCATTTGTTACAAAGCTTTGGATACTGGATTCAGACATAATCTTGTTACTCTAAGCTTTTAGGAAAAAAAAGGATGTTATATGCTTCATAATCATAGCAAACAGCTTGCAAATTGTAGCCTGAGATTGACTGCAGAAGTTCAGCAACCAGAAAGTGAATAAAGAGAACTCAGGACACAGTCTGATTTGGGCCAGGAGGTATTGCCTTTGAACAACTCTGCCACAGTGCAGTACAGATAATGAACACAGAGACAAATTAGCTGTGTCTCAATATCTGGGGACACTGAGTGTTGCATATGTGAGCTAATTGTGACTCAACCAGCCTCCAGGGAAGCTTGTTTGTCTGCAGGTTGAATTTACTGGGAAGTGGAGAATGGGGCATGTGGGTGATTTATGTCACTGAATGGGGGAAGGACTTGGCACTGATGTCAGGGGAAGATGTGGGAGCTGCCAGACCCTGTGACCACTGGATTTCTGATTTTATTATACCCTGGTGCTGTCGTTGGATGAATGGAGTGAGTTGGATTCAGCTTCTGCTTCTCCTCTGAATAGTTTTGACAGTCTCTCTGGTGGAAACAAAACTGCATTGGCCCCTTTTGTATTTTGATCAAGGCAAATTTCTCCATGCTTTCAAACAGCCTCCAAAGGAGAGTAAATTCTGGGGACAGATCAGATAATCTGTGACTTGGAAAGTGGTGCAACATCATGGGAGATCGGGATCTAACACAATCTTTCCAGGCTTTTGAGAAACAAAATACCTGGACTCACTATGTCCTTAGGGAGGTGGAATGAAGGGAAGACAGGATCGGTCTGGTACAGTTAAGGTTATGCTGGGGTCTCTCACATCTCTATCCCATTCCCATCACAAGAGGACCCTTGCATTACACATACCATTTTGTAATCATCTGAGGCAAGTGAAGCCTGGAATGGCTGCTAATGTGCCTTGTGGAGCCGTGTCCCCTCTTCATTATTAATGTTTTTTTCCCTTTCAGAAGCACAGCCATTAATTTTGCTGTTGCCTTGGTGTCAAAAAGCCAGCACAGACAGTATTGAGTGCTCCTCAATATCGTGGGATCGATGGAAGCAGAAGTCTTGCTGAAAATGGACTTCCACTCCACTCAGCTGCCGTCCTCATCCACACCATCCAGGTGGAGGGGGGATCAGGTTGTTTGGTGCAGGTGCTGCTAGTCAGAGATTTGCTTCAAAATGAAGAAGGGACAAATGTCTCAGTGAATGCAGAGGATAAAAGGTTTTATCTTGTTCCTATCCTCTTAACTCCTGCCTTGTAATGTGTTCAGCAGCTGTTTTGGTTGTTGTCCTGCTTTATCTTCCCTATGATGGATTTTCTGAAGAGGGTGGCTATGACAGTCACTCTGAAGTATCATGCTTTTGAAAGCAGAAACGATTTCAGAACAAAATACTTACAGAGTAGCAACAAGAAGGATCTACAGTTTTAAGAAATAACCCTAGCACACTTTTTGGACAATTCTAGCTATCCTTTTGCCTAGAGAAAATGGTGAAACAGTCAAAAGGAACAGGGTGATACACAGCAGGAAGTAAAAATTTCTCTGGTATACTGAGGCTTCCTGACTGGTTTTCACCAAGTCATTCACTTTACAGATATAGCCCAGCTTGTCTGGACTCTAAGCCTCTAACAGAAGATCCTCTGTAAAAATCTGGTCCCAGCCACTAATCAGTGTCATCCACATTTCAGTATTTCAAACCTGAACTTGGCTAACTTCTGTTCCTACTTAGGGATCCTATGGAGGATTAGGGCCTCTTCTGTAGCTAGGTAATGACAATATGCATAAACATGTGTAAAATGCAAACTGTTCATCCTATAGTTTAAATACTGACTGTCTGGGAGCTACAAAGCCTGGCCCTTTCCATGTGATACCCAGAGCAGCAGCAAAGTCTCTAATGCTCTTGCATGGCTGCCTGTACTGTTTAGCTTGGAGACTGCATCTCCTCATGAAATGGTGAAAGCCAAAGATGGGGAGGAAAACCTTCTGGCAGTCATGAAAGGGATTTATCTACCAATATATCTAGTCATCAAGGCATTTCTTTATTTCTCCTTTTAGAAGTAACCTCATCATGTCCCTGAATCATGCCACAACCTGAGCTCTCCAGTGAAAGCATAGTGGGGCAGGTTGATGGTAGATGTGGGTTCCTCAACAGCCACAGTTGGAGCAGGTGCATCTTAAGTTTGGGGCTCTTTTCTTGGTTTCTCTCCTCATCCCTTTTTCATTTTAGGATGTTCTAAGTGTAAAGCTACTGCCTGAATTATTGACATAAACTGCTAAAATTGCTTGCATAGTTGATAGCCAACAGTCAGCCATCCTGTGCTGTTATCAGTCATTGTCTTGAAATGTGGGGCAGGAAAACATTCTGTCCAAGTAATGGCAAGTGACCATCCCACACTGGGGTGTAAATAGCTTCTCTTCTGCTTTATCTGCAGATTGACATCTGTCTGTCTAAGTGTCTGTCCTCTGATATGTCCCACAAAGAGCTTGGTCCCTGGTTGCCTTCCTTATTCCTGCCCCAGTGCTCAAACATTAGCTGGAGAGCTCTGACTCACCAGTAAAACTGGGATGAGGCAGCGAGAGGGGATATGCTGAGGTGAAGCCAAATGGCTCTTAGAGGCAGCTGAGATGATTTTTGTCTCACTTGTCTTGTTCTACTCATTTTTATGTTCTGTGGAAGGGGAAGCTGAAGGCCTGGATTTGAGCTGTGGGATGGCTGTAGAGCATGAAGTTTTGTTGGCAGAAGGGGGTCAAGACAGCAAAGGAGGCACTGGTGGTTCTAGCCATAGATGCAATGTTTGCTGTAGGGCTGGTCTTTCAGTTCCTGGCTATACCCTTCCCTGGAGAGAACTTCTTCCCCATGCTGGAGGATTCACAGGGCAGCCCTAGGGCCAGAGAACTCTGTGCCAGAAAAGGCTGTGCTTCTCTATATGGGACATTAATGAATTTGGATGGGTTCATTGTCACAGCTCCAGCACTTGGAGACTGTGCTGCAAGTTTAATAGCTATCCACAGTTAGCTGCATGGCCAAATCTTTGCTAGGGATGGAACTATTTCCAGGGATTCTACAAGCCCTATGGACGTGTGTGCCTGTCTATGAGGTCTGGGACATGTGTCTCTTGGTACCTCTGACTGCATGGGCAGAGCAGGAGCCCGTTGGGTCAGAGATATTTGGAGGAGCAGGTGGAAGCAGTGTGTGAGAGGTAGCTGTAGCAGCAGGGAGGCAGCAATGTGAACAGTGAGGGGGAGTCCAAGGACCAATATTTATGAGCTATGGGGTGATCTAGCAGCACAGGATGTTTTTTATTCAGATCAGGATGCTTTGGGGAGCAAACATCTCTCCACACAATGTAGGGTTTGGGGACCGCATTTCCTGGCTCACAGCCACTAGAGGCTGCCCTGCTCCAGCTCCTGAGCCTTCATTCCCAGCGATAACGGCAGGTTTGCTGCCTATGCTGGAGATGCCAAGAGAAGGTGGTAGGAAAAGTCCCGAAGTTTTGGTTGTTTGGGTTTTTTTCCTTTCTTCTGGGAGCGGATTGAGAAATGTTGCAGCAAACCTGAGGCCTCAGGGATGTACCTTGTGTCCCTGCTCACAGGCAGAGAAACTGAAGTATGAGGAGTTGTGTGGAAATGGCTCATGGCAAGGGGAGAGCCCAGTGCCTGTCCCCTGGTGGGTGGGCAATAGCTTCAAAACCCTTAGACCTGCTGGGTGAGCTTGGAGGGACCTGATTCCGGGTACAACTGGGCAGACCTGATGGCTGACAACTGATCTGAAGCAGCAGAGCTTCTCTGGGGGGATTGCAGTGTCTCCTGGTGCACATAAACCCTCAATCCTGCACTCACACACCTCTGCAAGCCCAGAGCCCATGCTGGCATTTGCTGAGCTCTTTGTCCTGGGGGGACCTTGGCTTCTTCTTAACTCCACTCTCAGCACACCCACTGCAGTGTCCTATCTGACAGAAATCCTGCCTGTACAATCCCAGTGTTTCTGCCCCATGGTGGCAGATGCAGAGATGTAGATGTAGAAAGGTAGGTCCTGAGCTATGCTGAGCAGGTTGAATATGTCCCTGAGACAGTCCTGCTGCCTTGAGAGAAAACCATGGTGCTGCAAACGTGAATTGCAGGCAGGATGCATGAGCTCATCCCATGGGGATGCTGGATGCCAGAACAGATTATCCTGATGATCCCTCAACGCCTTCAGATGGCTCAAGAGCTTCTGGGCTCCTATCACCAAATAGTCAGCACCAAACCTTCCTGTCTGCTCCCTTTCGATTAGCGTGTGTGAGGGGGGGTCCCAGCCTAGGTTTGCATGGTGTAACACTGGGTTTTGCTCCCGGGCCAGATCTAGTCTCAATGGATCTGGCACACTTCCTCGATGTTCCAGCCGTCCCCAGAAGCAGCTGTTTGCAGGCAGTGACCCGTGTGCTCCACCGTGTGGCAGCAGGCAAGGCAGTGCTGGGGATGGAGTAGTTCCCAGGGGATCAGGCAGGTTTGGAAGTGCTCATCGGTCAGAGCTCCCACTCCTCATCTGTTTCTCCTTTGATCTCACTCATTGTTGCTCTTTTCTTTTCTCCCTGACCTACAGTGGTTGTCATAAATCTCTGCTTCTGCCTTTCTGCTAATGGGCTGCTTTGTCTGGAGTGAGCAGGATCCTTGGGTGATGTAAATTGATGTAGCTGTCCTGTGATCAGGCTCTGGCACTGTATTAGCCAAGGTGAGAATCTGCCCCATAATCTCTATTTCACTGTTATCAAAGTCCAAACATGGCTTCTAGTGCCTGAAAATCGTTGCCTTCTATCTCACTTGGTCTTTGGCAGACCGATGTGTTGACAAAGACATCTTTGTTTATCTTCTCAATGCATCCGTTGCAGCCAGATGCTTCTCTGACCGTCACGTTTTCAATAATCTTCTCCCTCCTTCCCTCCAGCATTATAGAGCCTCTTATTCATTTGAGAGATAAGTATTTACGTATGTGTTGGTGAGGAAAACTTAATCAATAATGCCTGTGAATAACATTTCTTTGTGTATTAGACCCACAAGATCTCCCCCGCTTCCTTTGTTTTGTTGGGTTTTTGTTGTGGGTTGTTTGGGATGGGTTTTTTTCTTTATTTTTATCCTTTTCAGGCAGGATTCACAATTTGCTCTGGATCCATTTTTTTAATTTATTTTTTTTCCAAGTCCGTTTGTCAGAGAGAGAAAGCAAAGTCTAAGCAAAAGCCATCATTTTGGAGAGACATCATTCTCATCAGCTCCCTCCACCCACACCATGCCTGTCCAGAGGACTTCCTGTCCTGCTTCCCCTAGCCTCTCCACAAGGGACAGACCACACCCTGAGAATTTAGAGTCACATTTTCTGGGCACAGACTTAATTGTTGGGAAGTGATTCCCCAAATCTGCAAGTTTCAGAACTGAGCAGTGAAGTGCAGCTGCAAAATCCTCATATATATTTTTTTTTCCTCCAGGTGATTTAAAAATAAGAGACACAAAATTGTGTATTCCAGTGGAGGGGTCTCACATGAGGCAAGGGCATGGTGCTGTGGACAGTGGAACTGTTGCCTGCTGGGTGTGAGCTGCTATGAGCTGGGGCAGCCCAGAGGCTGCACTGACTGGGGATTGTGATGGGATGCTCCAGCTCCTGCTGTAGTTGCAAAACTGGATGGTAGGAAAATCCCCTCTGCTCCTTCTCCTGCTGTATTTTCTATGCAGTGCCTCTACCAGATGGATGTCATGCAAACCTTACTGTGCCACCACAGTGGCAACCTCGATGAGTCCTCATACGCTGGTTCAGCTCAAAACTGCACCTTCCTGTAGGATGTACCAACTGTTCTGGACATAAGCATCCCTGAGGATCCTGCTCTTCACTGCCCTGAGCACAGCTGAGCTGCTTTCCCCATGCCCCTGGAGGAAGTGAGACAGCTACATGTGTAATCTGCCTAGTGCATGTGTTCTGCCCAGTGCATGTGCTAGCGAGAGGGAAGCTCATACACCATGGCGATATGTGTGTGTTTGCAGGAAGAAGCTATAGGAAACTAATAGACCATGAAATTATCCAAGGAAAGGAAAAAAAAAAAAGGAGGGTGTCAGAGGAAGCTGCACTGCATTCACAGCCCTGCTCCGTTCTCAGCCAGCTTAATGCACTGGCTAATCAGATACAGTGTTTTTATGCTGAAGACAGAAGAGCCTGGTAAAATGGTTCTCTCCAGGTTATTTGGGTGACCAGGTGTGAAGCTACACTGGGAGCAACAATTTCCTGGTGGAAGATATAAGGAAGTGTTATTGCATTAAAAAAAAAAAAAGGCTTTCAGAGGGGAATAGGATAGCCACCGTCATCCTTGTAGTAGTAAAAGTGCACTCATCCAGTAAGCTTTATCCCAAGGGACCTCATAGTGTGTTGCCAAACTGTACAGAAATCCCTCGCCATTTTTCTGGTCTTCCACTTCCAGTGAGGGAAGCATACAGAGGGGCAAAATGTGCTTGAAAACAGAGACTGCAGGAAGAAATTGAAAGACATGGAACAGCTACTTAAAGCAGCATTCAGCAACGGGGCAGCATCCACGGGTGAGAGAAACAGGGGTTGCTAATGGCTCTGAATGGGCACAGAGAGAGCAGAAACAGCTTTTCATCAGGCTCCCTACCTAACCTAATCTGGTCTTATCAATTCTGCTTTTTCGTTCCTGCCACAGCAGTGTCTGAGATGGGAAATGAAGTTGTCTGCAATAACTAGAGCTGTTTGGGAAATGTGTTATTTTTTTCCATCAAAAAAAAGTTTGGCGAGAACATACGTTTTTGTTGAAGCAAGGGAAAAGCCCTCTCATTTTTTCTTTATTTTTGTGTATTGAAAGGCTGAGGCTCAGGGTTTCAGGTTTCTGAGTGTCTACTGGAATTAGTGCACTTCTCAACTCACAAAGAGGAAATTGTCTGGGGAAACGTTAAGAGTCCATTTGATCAAAAAGATATGTTACTGCTGTGTTGCTCCAGAAGTAGAGCAGGACCAGTCTGGCTTTGCCAAAGAAACAGTCAGAGACCATTTATCTATTGTGCTGCAAGCTCATCAAGTGATAATGGTCTGTTATGGCTGCACCTTTCTCTACAACTTCATAGAATCAGAGAATACCGGGTTGGGACGGACCTCAAGAATCATGTGGTCCAACCTTTCTTGGCAAAAGCATGGTGCACAAAAGATGGCCCAGCATCCTCTCCAGTTGAATACTAAAAGTGCCCAATGAGGGGGAATCTGTCACTTCCCTGAACGGATTATTCCAATGGCGAATCATTCTTATTGCGAAAAATTTTCCTTTTGTGTCCAATAATCTTATTTCTCTCCAATTTGCATCCCCCAGAACAGAACCTGCAACCGCGACCCAGTCCAGGGCTCAGCATCATGCCCCAGCCTAACTTCAATTCCCTGTTGCCAGATATGAGTGGGACTTCAGAGTAAACCTGCTCAGGGCTTCCTTTTATCCTGATGGAAATAGCTGAAGAAGGAATTTTGTCTGATAAGAGAAAGGTCAAGAAGAAGCTCTGGGGCTGTTTTTTTGCTGCTTGAACCTGTACAATTATTCAATTTCTCCCATGCCATATTTGTTATACACTGGCTGAGGATCTGAAATGTTTTTGCCAAGTTAATTTGCTTGCAAACAACAGATAATTGACACCAGTGCTGCAGTTAAATGCTACGTGAGAGAATGTAAGCTCGTGTGAAAGAGCAAACACCCTCCAAAATAAAGGATGGTGGCTGTGTGCTCTGCTAAATACAGCTCCGGCTGGGATGCAGTAAGTGGAAAATACGTAAATAAGAAAGAGGTGGAATTGTCTGATATGACTGCTTTGAGTCGTGCACAAAGGCAGCTACAGGAGGTGTATGGGCAACCAGAACACGTGGGTTTTCCTCCACCTCTTCTTTTTTTGCTTTTGCAAAATCTTTTGTGGAAAGAACAAAAAAAGTCCCTGGCAAATGAAGCTGTGCTGGGACTCTGTGATCCTGCTGTGGGATAAAGCTTTCCCAGAGCTCTCCTAACTGAGGTCCTTTCCTCTCACCCAGCTGAGAGGGCCAGCCCATCTTGGCAGTATTGGTACCCTGTGCCAGCAGGAGAGGTTGCACAAAGTCCCCCATCCACAAGGGATGTCCTGAGTCATCAGCTCCATCCTATCCACATCCCAGAACAAACTAGAGGACCCCAGCTGGGAGGTCTCAGGAAAATGATGCCTTCCAGCTATCTGCTGTGGCCAGGTCCCTTGGGTGCAGATGAGCTCTCTTCCCATCATGGTTCTGCCTAAGATTAGTCTTCTTGAATTCGAATAAGCAATATGTCCCACTGTGTCTCCGCAGTGGAAGCAGCCCGGAGCAATGCTAGGCTATAGCAGTCTGTCACTGCTCATCCAAGCACAGAGCCCTGCTCTCTGCTTATGAAAAGAAAGTTACATTAGAAAGGCCTTTTACCCAGATACTTAATTAAAATAATATTGAAACAAGCAAGACACACTGTGTGCTAAGCACACGGTCACAGCTTCCCACAGCTCATTTGCAAGAGTGCTCAATAATGGCTGTGGGTAATTATTTTTTAATCAGCCAGTGTAAAGAGCGATTGGCATGTTAACAAATGGTACTTATTTTCTCTTGCTCCAAAGGGGCGAGATCACAGGAGATGTGGTGCCAGCCAACAAGTATCCCTTGGCACAGCGAAATCCTCCAGTTCACCATGGCTGGATCTCGTGTTTGGAGATGCAAAGAAGTTGCTGGGATTAGGGATAGCTAGGGGCAGGCAAGAAGAGGCTTGGGCATGGGGCAGCCCAAAAGCATTGAGATGCTTGAGAATGAGGCTCTTTGTACAAAGCCAGAAGGAGGAGTGATAGACAGAGATACTTTTGTAGCTATTGGGCTCCCATCCTCCCTTCTCTGTTAGCCCAGAGATAAATTCAGGAGAGTTTGGGGATACTGGTTTCTATCTGTCCAGAACCAACACTTCACTTTTGGAGACTTGGGCTGGCTTTCTTGTTAATTAGCTGAAATGTCACCAAAGCTCAGATGTGATTTCAAGGGCAAGTGCAGCCCTTGCTAGACTATCGTAAGCTCTGCCTGTTGTGGATATTTTGCTCTTCCTAATTGCCTGCTGTCCCATTCCCTAGAAGCCCAGGGTGGTTCAGAAGCAGGGCAGCCTTGGATTAGTGCAATTAGACAATTTTCTCCCCTTTTAAAATCTTGGTGTCTGTACTATTTTATTCCTTCCAAACAGAAAAGCCATTGAGGGGGCATGGGACCTTTTCTCCAAGGTTCCTGCTTTTCTCCCTCTGCCTGCCTCCAAGGACAAGCCCAGATGAACTTTGAAGGATACACTTGCTCAATTCTGTCTTTTTCTGCCTCAATTTGTCAGCCTTGCTTTGACTCCCCGAGGACCTTGTGCTCGATTAACTTTTAACATTAATAATTCTGCTTGTTCTAGAACAACACTCTGGGTGCCATGAAAATTAATGAGTGAACCTCTGGAAATCAATTTACTGCTGTAAAATCTCCCTTTTGGAGAGATGGGTGGTGGGGGCCTTTGGGAGTTATTTTAGGCTGGCAGCTTCCTGTATCCTTGGCCAGAGGAAGTTCTGTCTTGGGCATCTGCTGTGGAAAGATGCTTCTTGTTTACCTGCTATAAATTTTCTGCCTCCTTTATATGATGAAGAGTTTGCCAAGCCTTGCTCTGTCTCTTCTGCTCTGGGTTTACTCAGTTGACTTTGACATAGGACAGTTCTGGTAGTGTTTCCTCATCTACACAGGGTTAAGCCATGCCATTTCAGCCTTTCAACATGGCACTGACTCTTCCTGCTGCTGCTCTCTGTTCATACCACAGATATCAGCCTCCTAGGTTTTCAGGTTTTGTTCCCCTTAGGAGACATTGCAGAATCCCAGCAAGTCAGGAGGAGCAGAACTCAGTCTAGAGTCCCCTGAGTTTTCTGCTCAGCTGAGCAAGAAGTTGCCCTTTTGTGGCTCAGTGGCCATATGTTCCTGAAACCTCAGCCCCAGTGGCTGGAGAAAGTTCAAAGATGCTTCCTCACTTGGGAAATTCATTTTCATCACCACAAAAGGGGCTCCAAAGTCTTCCAGACAAGATCTTGGTTTCCCAACAGCTGGCTTCATGTGGCCTTTTTGTTCCCACAAGACTGTGTGGGCTCATCTTCATCTCATCTTTCCATATGGTTAATTTATTTCATTAAGTTGCAGAATTGCAACTGACACATTCCTCCCACAACTGAGTTGTTTTTTGGGGTGCAAAAAAATTACTTGTCATACCACCCAAGTGCAATAACTTATGATTTTCCCATCTGTGCAGATGTGCTTGGTGCCTCTGGGATTTCACTATCCACATTGCGACAGATAGTTTTTCATCAGCCACTATCTCCAAAAACAACTCCAACATCTCCAGCTCCAGCAACTGTCTCTCACAACTCCATTGTGCAGTGCTGTTCAGGAAGCAGAGGTGGGGAATGGACACTTCTCATTCCTTTGGTACATGTTTTATTTATTTTCATTGATATTGTTGCCAATTATTTTGTTCGGTTCCCCAGATACAGTGAATTCTCATAGTTGTCCTTCATTGCAGAGCCTGCAACACAAATAAACTCAAGCATGAAGTAAGATCATAGCAGGGAGCTGGCTAAGAGGGTGCTGCTCCCACTGGGAGCAGCTTATGGGTCCCATTTGGAGCCACCATGCCTTCAGACAGGTTTGAATCCAATATCACCAGCTGATCTCTCTGTCCTCTTCCCTCTTTACTTTCCACTCCCCAAATGAGACTTGGTCTGTTTCAACCTCATTCTTTCCTCTGAGCTGATATATCACATAGTTTGGGCCCTCATCTTTGAGGTGCCCAAGGGTCAAACTTGTCAGAGCGTTTTTTTCCTTTCTGATTTTAAAAAGCAATTTGATTAAAACAGGTCTCTAAACTGTGCCCCTGCCCAGGCTCAGGGGACCCAGCCAGTACTCTTCTTGCAAGTCAATTTTCCCTCTCAATCAGTCCATTAAAATCCTTTTCCCTGCCAGACCTGTTCTGGGTAAGAGCACTTTGGTTTATTAACATGAATGTGTTTGCTTGGGAATTTGAAAAGGGGGATTTCTGAGTGAATTTTATCCTTTGAAACAATTCCATGGTTCTACCCATGTTGTTTATTTTCCTGCAGTGGGGATGAGATGGTTTTGCTGGGGAACTGACCAATTAGAGTTCTGTTCAGCTGGCTGAGGGAAGATGCTCAGGTTAGTAAAATACTAACAGTTGGTATTTAGATGCTGCTGTATCTCTGGTTCCAGCCATACCCACTCCATCCAAACGGCAAGGATTGGATCTTGAGAGGTATCCAGGCTGCCTCCTTTTAGAAACAGGTTCACTTAGGTGTCTTTTAGCAAATCTACATTGCAAGGAAAGCGTAAACTGAGTCTTGACAAATTCCAAGCATGCGGACAGGGACATGGTGATGGATGCTCTGTGCTCAGCTGGCTCATGGGGCGGTTGCTGAGGGTGAGGTTGTCTGACTGCAGAACACATTGCATACCCTGACAAGTGTCAACTAGATAAACAGCTTTCAAATACCAGAAGATTCCCCATATACATTACATTTCCTATTTAGAGTCACTCTTAGCTGGAAAATTAGTATATGTCTCTGCTGGAGGGAGACATTCAAGATACACCCACATTGATATCTGGAGTTAATCTTGCAGTCAGTCTCAATCAGTTCCAGTAAAATAAGCTTCCTTTTCTTCTTCAGATCTCAGATGGAAGTTGGGATCAATGTGTGATACTGAGGTTGCTCAGCAAAAGTTCTTCTGGGAAAGAAAGACCAAATATATGGACCAAACAGAATCTCACGCACACCTGGGCACATGTAGGGATCTGTGTGTAGATGCACACATCCCATTCTTGCTTTAAAGATCATATACTGACATGCAGAGTCAGTTACTGCTCCCTAGCCAGCACTCAGACTCTCAGCAACATCTAATCTCTTCCTGTTGTTAGTGATGATTGCCATAAATACCCACAATGTGAATGTGACTTCAGCCAGGCAGTTAAATTCCATTTGTTTTCCCATGATTTAAATCCCACCAACCTCAGCTATGTTAAAAAGTGTAATTTTTCTGCCTTTTGCCACTACCCTCTGCTCTCCCCCGTAAGGCGATTATGAGCTGGGGAAAAAGAAATGCCTTATTTGAAGAAAAAAAAAAAGAAAGATAATGTTGAAATAACTGCTGTTGGAGGAAGATACATTTTTCAAGCACGTCCTCTGTGCTCAGCGTGAGGCAGCGGTAGTCTGTGTTTCAGAGCATTATGGTACATTAGCCTCCGCACGCAGTGTCTCTTGCTTTGTTTATTATTTTAATTTCCAAGTTGCTGGCAGGGGTGGATGGTGCCAGAGCAACAGCATGGGAGGAGCGAATGGCTCTCCTTTGCCGTGCAGTGGGGCTGGAGACAGCAGAGGTGTCAGCCCCTAGGCAGGCATCTCAGAGGGGATGGCAGGGAGTAGGATATGGCCACCCCAGCAATGACCATGGACATTCCTTCTCCTTTCCTGAAAAGAATTATAATCTGGAGCCTCCAAACACAGCCTGTATGAACATGCTGGAGGCCTTGCTACAGGGATCTTTGACAGGACACTGTCCCAGTTTCTCCATCCTTAACTTTTCCAGGAGAGGAGCTGTCTCATTAACTGAGTGAGAAGGCCAGTGTCTGGTTGTGGAGAATTATTTGGGTGAGCTAAAAAGGAATTTTTTTCTTCTCTATGAGTGCAGCCTTTTCTCCCTGAGCCCCCCCATCCTCCACATATGAAAGCAAAGATAGAAAAATGTGGGTTTCAGTCAGCCTCCATCTTTGCTCTATCCATGCAGAGGGGTTTCTTTGTCTGTGTTTTGTTTTAGTGTTTCCAGAAAATTAGGGCAATTTTTGAAGAAAATTGTAATGGGGGGAAAAGAGAGAGAAAATGTTTTGACATTCTTTCTCAAAACACCCTCCTTTCGTCTCCACCAAGACTCTGCTGCATTTGACCTGAATTCTCAAATAGTTCTAGCCTTCCTGAAAGTCTGGTTTTCAGTAAAAACACCCCTTTCAATTCACCAAATAATGTTGCCCAGCTCCACTCAGGCAGCTGCCCACAGGGTGCTCTGGGGTGCCAAGACCTCACAGGGCTTCTGGCCTTCCCCATCAGCTGGGTGATTTAAGCTGAGTATTTGTGATTCTGCCTCTGCCCTCATCCCTGAGCTGTCCTGATGGCTGCATCTGCCCCACACCATCACTTGGAGAACCCCAGAAGATGGGAATCATGAGAGATTTTGTCCTCCTCTGAGAAGCTATTTGCAAATATTAGCATAAAGCCAATTTGTGTGCATTCAAGGTGAAGGTTAGGCAGAGTTCCCCATATTTGATGCACAATTTTAAGAGCACCTCCCAAGCCCTGGTGAGATTGGAGGGGAGCACACAGTATCAGATGGTGGGTGAATAGGGATGAGAGGTTGGATGCATTAATGGTACTTTTCACTTTCTGCCTGGTTCTGGTACCAGCACAGATTTACAAGTGAATGCAGTCAGTGGGTAGCAGAGATGCTTGGAAAACAGCGTATGTTTACCTTTGCTAATGTGGAAAGAAAGTATAAATCAAAGTAAACTAATCCTGAAAACACTAGAAATAAACTTGACATCTGATAACAAAATGAAACTGGAAGAAAATCTTGTGTTGAAAGCCAAATGATTTGATAGAAGAGGTCTGAGCATCTCTAGCAGCCGTGTAAGGAGCCACTGACACACTGACCACTGCCTTGTGCTGAATGGCTTATGGCCTTGTTGAGCTGGTTTGGTCATTCCCTGTCAGCATTCCAGGACATGGCTGTGGTCACCCAGCCTGAGCTCCCAGTGTCACAGCTGGTGTTGCTTTCCAGTGTTCTACGTGGTTGCACTGGACCGTGCCTTCTCAAAACCCAGTGGATCCTGGTCGGGATCCTGCTTTCTGGACTTCAAGCCCTGACAACGAGGAGTCTGCTGTGAGCTGGTCCAGCAAGAGGTGAAAGGATAAAGTGGTGTCCTGCCACATCACTGTACCACTTGCCTTAAAACCCCTTCCTGGATTAGAGCAGAACATCCTCTTGAAATGCCTCTCTCCCCTCTGACTGCAGGGAGAGCAGGACATGCTCATTTCCAAGGAAGCCAAATTTCAGGGAGTGGAGTCTCTTCCTGTGTTTAGTAGCTTTTGCTATCCTAAGGGACTATCTGGGAAAGGGGTCTAGGGTTCCCAGTGTGAAAGGTGCAAGATCAGCCTTGCAGCCCAGGGCTGAGAGATGCCTGTATATGGCAGGGCCAGCTGCCAAATGCCAGGTCATAGCAGGCACTGCAGGTGAAGAGATAAAGAGAAGAAACAAGACTTTGATCACTGTGAATACACATCACATGGAGAAAACAAAGAGAGCCATTGATCTCATTTACTGCCTAGTCCTGTCAACAGGAATGGAAAAAGCAGCTGCTCAATCCCACTTTGTCAGAAAATCCTGCTCTGAATATTAGTTTCAGATCATCCAGAAGAGTCTGACACTAAACATAAATCACAGTCAGAGAGGGGTGAAACAATACGTGTATATGCCATTACTTCGGTATTATTGTAGAGCCCAAAGCTGGGACTTCAGAATCAAATGCTTCAAGTTCAGACACAAAACTTCTAGTCCAACCTCCCTGTAATGCTTCTGAATCAAGCCTGCATTTCAAAGCCAGAAGGGGCGGCTTTGTCCAGCCTTTATTTTAGGTAGGACTGAAATTTGGAAAGATGAAATGAAATCACATGGCTTTGCCAGACAGCTGACAGTCAAAAATAAATGTGTTTCCATGGGGAAAGGGGAGAATTTTTAGCAAACGTATTGAGGTTTGCTAATCTCAAACCTCTGTTTCACTTTCTTTACAAAGCCAGTAATTGCAGAGAGGATCTGGAGGAGTTGCAGCCACTTGAGATGAGTGATTTGGAAGTAGACACTAGTTTGAATTTCACTTTTTGGAATTGATGGTGAATGGACAGGGTTGGCTGGTTTCTAATGCAGTGTTTTCCAGGTATGTTGTATAACGTTTTTCTTCCAAATCTCTGGAGTGGTCCATAATGAGCAATTATAAATGGCTAATCTCATTAAAAGGAAAATCTCCTCTTTCATTTAATTCTTAAATCTCTTTCTGTTGGGAGGGGAATATTTAAATGAGCTTCCTCCTGTTATAAAGTTACTTCATGGTCTGTTTTTCATCACAGTTAAATCGGAACAGGGGCATGAGGTGCTTTTACTTTAATCTGTTTTTAATCTGATTTTCCTTAAATGAAGTTGGATCATTTCTGGTGCAGAGTCCTAGAAACCAGGGAGAGAATGACTAGCAAGAAGTCATTTATTCTGCTCCATGGTCCCAACAGGGACTCTAGAGTTTTATTAATGATCATTGCAGTCATAAAGAAACTTGTTCATTTTACCCATCAGCCAATAAATGCTTTATAATATTTAATGGGACTCTTTATTCAAAGATGAGAGGGATTAGAGCCCTCTATAGAAACAGAATCTCAGAGCTGTGAGCAGGGAGGAACATCATCTACACACCATGGGACCTAGAGCCAGAGCAGCATGTTGGCATCCTACAGAAGCCATGTCTGGGAATGGGGTTCCAGGAAGTGATGAAGGGAAGTGAAGGATCTTGCCGTTGCTGGGGAGGTGGTCTCAGGCTCTGCATGTGTGTGCTCATTCTTTATCTTAGCTGTGCACTCCAACACTGCCAGCCTGCATGCCTAGATAGTGCTTCGTTGTCTGGGCCAAGTTCGTCACTGGGTCTTTCCTCTGCTCCCCTTCCATCCCTTATCAGCCATCCCTGTGCCTCAGTACCCACTGGTGCTTTTGGGAGAAAAGGCTGTGCCTGCATGACAACTCCCTCCTCTCCCCAGGGCGGGACTTGTCCTCTGTGGTCACTCAGCCAGGAAAGGCAGAGCTCAACAAGACAAAAATCAATCCTAATAATAAAGTAACAAACCGCTCCAGGAGAAGAAGAGTGGCTGGAATTACTTTTAGTTCAGAAGTCAGACTGAAGATAAGGGTGTCAGCCCAAATGCCAATATGCTAATGTTGATTCTTTAGCAATGCCCTCTGCTAGTATCTCTATCCTGCTCGTTCTACATCTGTGACAACCTGTCTCTCCTCAGCGCCAGAGATACATATTTCACATAGAAATTAGGGCCAATCATGCCAGTGTTTCAATTTGAATGATTAAAAAAGGCCAACACTCTTATGCCATCCTCTTACATGTCCTCTTTCTCTCTTTCCATCACCCTGGTCCTGCTGAACTTCCCGCCACATTGTGTTTGGAGGGACTCTATGTTTTTGGGTTTGATCCTTGCCTTCCATCTTATTCACCCTCCAACTTTCCAGATTTTGACATGGAAGGATGGAAAATGTTTTACTAAGGAGAGGAAAAACAGAATTTAGGGTTTGCTCAAAGAGAAGAACTTAAGCTTGATAGGGATGTTGTTTGAAATGGTCCAGAACAAAACCCGGGATTAAGACATTGTCAGAAAATGACCAGCATCAAAACTGGGACCCAGACCAGAGTGTCACAAATGGTTGCTTTGGCAACAAGCCGGGTTTTTTTCCCAGAAGAGGGGTTTAGCCTAACTGCCTTTTCCTTTCTCTGTGTTATTTATGTCTTAGGCTACTCTTCCTTTCTGCAGTGAGACAGTCCACAAATGCTCTGTCCTCATCCCTGCAGGAAGAGAGGAGTTGCACAGAGGTGAGGTTCAATTGTTATCTCGTCTAAAAGCATTCACAGACAGTCAATCCTGCCTCTCAATAAATGAAATATTTCCTCTCCAGTTTATCTCCCTAGACTCCAGCAGCACAGATTGCTATTTGGCAGCAATCTCTTCCCTCAGCAGAACAATCCTTTCTCATTCTGGATTGCTCTTCTTAAATTTGGTCACAACAGAAGTGGAAATTAATTTTTACACCTCTTGCTTTTTTTTCCTAGAAGAAAACTCTTTCCTGTTGTTGAAATAAGTCTTGTTTTTAAACTTGCAGACAGATTCCTTTCTCTTTTGATCTTGATTAATTGTAGTATAAAGTTTAGGTAAGTAGTTCTTGATTGCAGGAAAAGGATGGCTATGGAGTTTTGTTTTCTAGGAACTATCATACAGAGCATAGTAAATAAGCACAAAATGAAATAAATCTGAGGAAATATGTAACAGTGTGCTCTTATTAGGAGATCCTACAGTGATATTTTCATTTTGGAATCAATGGGGAGCCATTATTATTGAAACAGTAACCTTAATAAAAAATTACTGTGGTAAAATGGTCTGTGGAAGGAAAAAGTATATAATTTGGATCCTTGTATATAATTTGGATCTAAAATGCTGACTTTAAAGGAAAAAACTTGGAAAATGGTTTTGTTTCTTTTCCTCTGAAAATGCTGACATTAATGCCCCCCCCAAAAAAAAATTCCATTGAAATGTGCAGAAAATATTTCAAGTGAAAATAACTCAATACTATAAATATCACTTCCATTTCTGAATGGAAAGATATGAGTTATTTGTAAGGAATATTGCAACTTTCTAAAAAAGTCTACCAGTACTTAATCAAGCTGCCTCACTCTCAGCAAAGTGTTATTGCTTGGAAAAGTCAAAGCCCTCCAGGCTTGCCCAGCCCACCTGGCACAAACAGCAGTGAAAGGACCCTGAGCAAACCTTTCTCCAGCTCTCCAAATCAAGAGAGGTATTTAGTTTAACCTATTCTTAAAATCCTCAGGGAGGGAGAGAGGGATGAGCGGATGGAATGTAGATGAATGGATAGGTAGATGGATGGATGTTCACTCTCCACCACCAGTAACTCTTTTTCCGATTCGGCTGGCGATGTTACAGCTGGATGTTGGCACAGCAACTATAGGGCAGTTCTTCATTTTTGGTTGCTATGAGTGCCCAGCTGCCAGAGAGAAAAATAAGTGCAGCCTTGCCCTGAAATCAGAGTCTGAGTTAAACCCCAGCCCAAGCACCTCCAGCAGGATAAGGGCTACACCTAAGGAGAAAAATTTGTTCTTCTCCCACTCAGGGCCCCAGGAAGCCTGGGAGAATGTGGGAGATATATTAGTAGGACAAGGTTGGAGCAGCAGGACCAGGATGGCAGAGCTATTCCTGCCTGTCAGTTCTTTTTAATCCTGAGGCTGCAGGAACAGCTAGATCTGCTGCTTACACTCCTTTCTTCTGAGAGCAAGTCCTCACAAAGGTGTCTATTTTTTTTTAAGTGCACAGCTTTCTGGCTGCTATTTTTTCTGTGCTGTCTGATCTGCTCTTGTGGCTTGACGATATTTCTGTTCTTCCCTTTACAGCATCTTCCCTGGCAGGGTGCACAGTGACTTGCAAACATCTGCAGATACGAGCTTGTATTCTCCCTTTAGTAAAGAGGTAAACTGAGTCAGAGGGAAGAGCTGTCACTCAGCAAGGATTATTCAGGGAAAGTAGGAGACCTCGGGAGCTTAGCTTTGGGTTCAGTGCTTTAGCACCAAGGCTGTCCTTCCCCTCTGAACTGGGCTACTTTAAGTTGCCTCCGCGTTTTATTATGTACAGGATTTTCGTCAGACGTTCGAAGTAAATTAGCACCATATTCACAGCCATAATCACCTACCAATGATCTCATACATGTGGCACAAAAGGAAAGGATCTGTATGGGATTCTGTTCTGCAAGTATAATCCGCCCATAGCCTCCTTGTTAATTAGCTCCTCTCAAGCATCCAATCTGTGGCAATTATAGCAATCAAAAATGCATTCAGCCCCCCACCCCTCCTGCTCCCCTTCAGCACCTGACAAGCTGCAGGCACATTGTCCCAAACCGCGGCAAGTGCGCGCTGATAGGACAGAAACCTCTCCACCGCCTGACTCAGGATTCATCACCCACAATACCAGCCCCGGCACAAGGCCTTGCATACCAGGAATTATTACAAAAAAAAAAAAAAAAAGAAAGAAAAGGAGACAGAAAGAGATAGATTTCAATTATCTCCCATAGTTTTAGGAATCCATAGAAAACTTGAGTGAAAGATGCTATTTAGCCACTCGGGTTCAATTGGCATCTTCTTAATTTTTTTAATTTTTTTTTTGGCTGATGTCAATGGAAAAGTAAATATCTCTTATTTTTAACGTTGCCTAACTGAAAGCACTGCTCCCCACACTGCGCACCAGGAGACCCAGGTGGGATGAATGCCTGGAGCAATGGATGCATTATGTTGTGCTCCTCGCTCTTGGAGGCACACTTTGTGAGAGCAGCAGTGGAATTGCACTAGAGGAATGGGAGTGGAGTCTCACTATAAAGATATGCCAATTAAATTCAGCTCCTTCGCCCTCCTGCTGCTTTACAGTGCTTCTTACTCCAAGATTTCTGTGGCATGTGTACACTCCTTGTTCCCCTTGGGGTAAAAAACGTTGTATTTCTTGAGGAAAACCATTTGATTTGCACTACTCAGTGCAAATCAGTAGCAAACCTGCTGCATCAGCAATCCTACAGGTAATCCTAGGGTAAATTTGCTCCTTAGCTTCCTAAATGAATTTTTGTCTTTGTTATCCAATGTACAGATAAAATGGCAGAGATAGATTTGACATCTATCCTATCCTCCTTGGGGCCTGGGCTAGACCTTGCTGGGAAAGCTGTGAAAGCAGTGGTATGGCAGGTCTGCCTTGTTGTGTATCTGCAAACTCACTCCAAGGATACTTGGTGTCTCCTGCCTGATACTGCTTTGGCCATTTACTGTCAGCAAGGTTGTTTCCCTTTGTTTGCCCAATAGATAAGACACTGCACCAGTAGCTCCATCACTTGAGGGGATTTGTGTTGCAGCTGAATGGCACATGGAGGGTTTCTTAGACGTGAAATAACTTTCCAGGACAGTGTGGTTGCCTCAAATTCTTCTGTTTGTCTCCATTTGTTTAGGGATTCATGGTGGGGTTTCCTTCCTTTGAGCACAAAGCTTGTTTGCTCTCTCCTTTCCTTCCACATATTCCTGATGAGGAATAGAAAAGAGTTGCATCCAGGGACGCGAAGTCCTGAGGGATGAGGGTTGGTAGGATGAAAGCCCAACTGCCAGGATCCTCCCTGAGATGGATGCTGAGCTGGGGTCAGGGTGTGCTGCTGCACAGAGGTGTAGGCACCTCTCCAGAGGACCCGAGCCTATGCATCGGTATGGAAATGGCTGGAGAATGGGAACAACTCAGCACATACAGAAATACGGGGAATATTAGCTGAATTAGCTAAGCTGTTAATTCACCTTCCCTTTTCCCTTCCTTCTTTCTTTCCTTCCCAAGCCAAAAAAGCTGGTTTACATTCTAATGGTTTTAATTACTTCACGAAAATGTAAGCGGATGGGGAAGTGCTGCCACCAACAACGCTTTCGTGGTTGGCTGAACACAATTTGAATTAATTTGGTTGAGATGGCTATTAGCACTAATACTCTAGGGCCTGTCTCACTGGTGTTGCTGTAACTTCCCGTGCCCCTGACGGAGTAGAGGCTTCCAGGCACTTTTTAATTTGCCCACCCGCCAAGGCACCTCAAAGAGAGCTGGGAACTGCTCTGTTTTCTTATTATCTCTCTCAATCCTGGCTTTATTTCACTTGCTTATGTGTGTTCTTATTTTAGAAATTACTTAGAACTGTCTTTGAGCCTGTATCAAGCCATGGAGCTATCTTTCTTGTGCTTCTATCTCTCATAATTTCACTCTTTGGCATCCAGAAACATATGAAATTTGCCCAAAGTGCATCCCAGCTTGGTTCTGTGCCTGTGTGGATGTCTCTGTGTGTGTGTCTGTGTTCTCTGTTGTGTACCAAGGGGCTAAGCTCCAGCTGCTGCACCTTAGTGGAGAAAATAGCAGGGGTCTCTCCTCTGTTTATTCATCCACATCTACATCTACACCTACATCTACGAGCTCAGCAATCTAGGATCGCTTCCTTCTAAAAAACATGCTCTGAAAATAGCCTGAAGGTTTAAAAGCGTCAGTGGTGGGGGCTGGCAGCCCTTCAGACAGGGTCTCCCAGGTTCAGCTGGTCGATGTGAGCCTTGTTGCTTTAGGAAACCAAGGGAGAAGCAGCAGCTCTGGCAGCATTGGGGCAGCAGCTCCCCGCCTGAGGGCTGAAAATGTTCTCTTCTGTACTACAAGATCCCATTTTCTACAGCCCCAGGATTTACTTAAGCTCCAGAACTGCCATGGCTGCTCTAGGCTTTCTCTTCCCTCCCTGTCTGTGTGTCCTCCTTAGGATCAGGCCATGAGTGACACCTTGCAGGCAAACCTTGGAGACAGGCACCTGCTTGACTGGCACAGCTGTATTGGCAGTAGGTGATGTACAGACTCGAGCAGGTGTGGACTGACCAGGAAATTGCATTTTCACATATTAGCACCTCTCAGGATTGTGTTTGCAGCAGGTCACCTGGATTGGTCACGAGAAGCAGGAGCTTGTTACTGGTCCTTTATTCCCTTTATTCCCTTTATTCCCATGTCCCCACTAGTCCCATCTGATTTCACGGCTGCCGTGAGAGATGCAGGATGTGTAGATGCCTCAATCTCTCTTGCACCTGATTTGCACTTACCTGCCATCACATTTAGCCTGGCCCCTACCACTGCTGCAACAACCAGGGTGAGTGATCTAGCAGGGTGTTAATAAAGAGCCTGAAGGAATAGGAAATTAAAATAATCCTCTGCATTGTGTCCTTTGCTCTACCCCCACTGTGCTCCCTCCTTCCTGTCTCACACACTCTGCTTCTCATTGCAAACGCCCTCTCCTGGGATGGATTTTCTTTGATCCATCTGCAGCCAAATCCTCCCAAATGCCACCAGCTTCACTGACTTACAAATCTGTCCTGCTTGAATGGACTGAGAAGCCTGCCACTGCTTTAGGTTTCACGTCCCTTTCTTGAACTTCAGGGGGAAAGAGCCAGTACTGGGACCACCTTAGCTGTTGCTGGAGACGAGTGTTCCATATCCCCTCCAGCATTATTTGAAGTATCTTTTGTCTATTTCACACTGGGATGGAGGTGGTACCAGCAGTGCTGAGGCTGAAGATGCTGGTGGGTGCTGAGGGGGGCAGGATTACTCCTTTGGGCAGCCTGACTCAGCCTGTTATCTCCATCTGGCTCCACTCTCTTTCCCTACATCTGTAGTAGCCAAGCCATTAGCAGTGACTCCAGATGCTCCATAAGCACAGACCTGGCTCTCCCAGCTGCAGTGGGCTGCTGTCCCCCTCACCTTTTGCTCTCTTCATGACAATTTGATCTTAGCCTGAGAGTGTTCAACTGAGGCACCTGTGCTGTTATGAAGGGAGGGAACAGCATTAGTTCTCATAACTAGGATGGGCTCCCTTGCCTGAAGAAATGCCCCAAATTTTCTATTCGTCTCAGCCCCACACCCCCATCTGATTAAAACCATTGCCCCTGCCTGGCCTTCAGACTGTCCTGGAACAGCTGGGGCATGACTGGGGAAGGATAGGTGTTCTTAAAGGGTTGCACAGCCTTGTCCAGCTCTGGCACCCCTAGGAAAGGATGAGCTCCTTGGGGCAAGCTGAATTGATGCCGGATCTTTGCAGCATCATGAATCAGTGGATTAAAAAATTCAATACACCCTAGTGCTGAGAAGGGCAGCAGGTCCATACCAAGATCTTTGGATGCCTCAGAGCTTGATGTGAGTCACCTTCTTGGACTACAGCCTCAACCTGAGGCCAGGCAGGTTGCATGCTGCAGAGGAAGTCAGTCTGGTTGCAGCCCCGCAAACTGAAAGTGCCGGAATACAAAGAGAACAACCAAACATTAATATTCATCCTTGAGTGCTGGCGATGGACTGATTACTGTCTGCAAGAAGATATCAGACTGCTCACGGCAGGGACAGCTTTCTGAGGTATAAAAGAGATTATTGTATATTTAAAATACAGACTTAGAGAAATGTTTTCTTGGCTCCAAGAAGAAAAGCTTCTTTATTTGTGGAGTTAATTTGCATTTACTGTAGCCTGCATTAAAGTTACCCGTTTCCTTTCATTCAAGGGACTTCTCCTTTGTTCACATGAAAGCAGGCAGATTAACCATCTGCAGTGCACGTGTTCCTCCTGCTAATTGCTTACGGGATGCTCCACTTTACACTCCCCAGAACAACTTCCCAAAGACTAAGCCAAGGTCACCATAACTTCCCAAGAAGATTACCTAGGAGGGGAGGCTTTGTCACCACTGCATGAAAATACTGAGTAACACAGGCATGGATGGGGATGGACACAGTGTCCAATTCTACTGATACACTCTATGTTACAACAGCAGTCAGAGACTGTTTGTCAGACATTTCTTCCCTGCTGGCCCTGTTAGCATCCTACAAGGAAATCACAAGGGAACGTCAGGCAGCTTTGAAAGGAGCTTGTGACTTCTTCTTGGGTGCATACGGTAGCATGTCACAAAGTGTGGCAGTTCCTTCAGCATCCCTGCCTGGCTTGCTAATGAGAACTCCTTTGATTCAGCATCCCCCTTTGCCCTTGATGGTATGTAGCACGGCTTTTAATAACATCATCAAATGGGCTCTGTGGTGCTAGGTGCTGTACATAATAATAGAGACTTCCTGCTTAAAAACATTTACAATCTGAAAGGACTACACAAAGGAGAGAGGCTGGAAAGCCAGAGGAATGAAGACCCAACTTCAGAAAAGTATGTAAGAACCTCAAGCACTCACCAATGCTAAGAAACTCTCCCAAGGCCAAGGCAAAACTGGCACACTTCCCGGTTGGGTACCCCACCAACAAAAGGGGCTTTTTTCCTCTTTTGAGCAATGCCTGGGAAAAACTGGCAAAGGAAGTGATTCACCACAGTACCTGCTCTGCAGGAATAGGGCTTTGTGCCTTGCTCTTGGGTCTGTATGTTCCTCTGTTCTGTAGTTAACAATTTTGTACATCAAATCCTTATCTATCTTTCCATCCAGAACACTCAGTCCCTGTTTCTCACAGGACTGGAGGATGCATGAGCTATGGATGTGTATCATGGCTGTGCCCTGCTCCTTGGACAGAATACATGAGAGGAGCCAAGTTCTTTCTAAAACTCTTGGTCTGTGAAGGAACCACCAACTTGTTGAGGATAAAATTGTCCAGACAATGTCCCTGCTGCCTGTTTTCACCAGGCCTGTATGTCTGTGAACCAGCCAGCAAATATTCTTTAGATCCCCCTCATGGGGACCTGGTCACACTTTCCTCAGGGGCTTTTAACTTGCAGGGATTCAATATAGGGAGGGATTTATATATGTTGCAGGGATTTATATATGTTTTTGCTAAGTGATTTAATGATTGCTAATCATTAAAACAAGTTAAAATAAGAGCAAGTGATGCAGCTAAACAAAGGCTTTCAGAGGAGCCAAGGTTTGTAAGTTGTCCTAGGGAACTCTCTTCCTGTCCTCCATTTAACGTGAAAGTTTGCCTATTTTTATGCTTCTATCACCACAAATAAGGATTTCTGACTCATTCTGCAGGGCTAAAGAAACACAGCTTCTTAGGCTCAGAAGACGAAAACAGCAATCATGGGGACTAGAGCATCATAGACACCACCCTCCCACCCCCAGCAATGTGGTAGCAGTTTTCAGCATCCAATGTCACTAAATCCTTTGTGGGAAAGCACTGCATCTCTCATCTGAGCAGCCTGGGATGAAAATTTCATCTAAAGCGCCACCTTGCCTTTGCACAAGGGGATTCGTAAAGAACAAAAGCTTCAAATAATCCTCCTCATCTTAATAAAAGGATAGGACACAGTTACAAGCAGTCTGGGGAAAATCTAGTTAGGCTTCAAATTTGGACAGGCAGCTTAAGCCAGGGAGATTAAACAGTTTGTCGGACATAAGAATTTCTGTCCTCCTGAATTGTTTCATGGGCAGAAGACAGCAATATACATTCTTAGCTGCCTCTGGCAGTCCACTGGGAAGAGCCATCCAAATTCCTTAATTTACTTCCTTTGGGGAAATCCTGGTTCAGAACCTCAGCTGGCACAGACTGGCTTTTTCCCTCTGGTGGCAGGGGAACCCAGCCAATTTGAGCCTGCTGAGTGTCTGGCTCACTTTCCAAGTTCCAGTGTTGAGGGTAAGCGTGCCAAGAGAGTCTTCAGTGATTGAGCCTTGGTGCTCAAGAGAGACCATCTGGCTTTACTGGAAGCACTGCAGATTAAAGGTCTCCTAATGGTATTTAATTTAGATTCCATGAGACCTCCAGTGGGTAGCTAACAAAGGATCAAAAATGTATTTCTTAAAACATCTACACTGAGAGAAAGCAAAGCTGCTGAAGCTTAGTTGATGTAAGTGTGTAAACACTGCTCAGCAAGCTCCTTAGCATAGGCTTGCTTCATGCATCACAGCAAGAGACAGCAGAGAGCTCTTAAGATTTTTTTCTCATCTCAAGGCTTTCTAGAGGGTTATGATGGTGAAAGGGCTGCTGGAGCTTGGTGCAAGGGCTGCAGGCTGCTGGCGGGATTTGTCTTTTGCCTGCATCACAGTGATATATAAGCAGATTTTTGACTTCATCTAGGTGAATCTAGACCAGACTGAGAAGAAATCTGAATGTATTTCTAGGGAGGAGACTGGGTACCTCTTCATGGGTGCTCAGCATCTTTCAGATCCAGCCTTAGACTGGTAGTAAATGGGTTTAGGATGTATTCTTTGGGATCATTTCTGCTTTTAGGGATTATATCTGTGGTTCTTTGACTCTGCTGGATCTCAGCCACGTCCACAAGAAGATTGCAACTGCTTATTTCACACAGTATTTACCTGACTTCTCATGTTCTTTTTGAGTGAAGTCCTCACTTCCTCCTTTTGCTGCACTCAAGGGGTCATTGCTGGGTTGCCAGGAGTGGTGCTGGACCATTGGGCTGTGTAACTATGGATTTCACCATGGCAAAACCTTTTGGCAGGATGCTGCCCTGAAGAATACATCACAGCTTCATTGCTGCTTCTCCAGTCCCTGCCAGCAGTAAGATTTCATGCTGTAGCAGTGCAGCATTGTACAACTTACACTGAGGCTTCTACCACAACAGTACCATAAATCCTCATCCCAATGTTCCAATTATCCCTCTTGGTGCATATCTGACTTCAGAATCCCATCAGACAACTTCACTTAAATTCTACGAGCGAGAGAGTCATTAAGTACAGTCTGGTCACCCTAATTTGCTTAATAATTTGACATGGGCATTTTTTCACCTTTTTTATGCCCATACAGGGAGGTGATTATAATCAGGGAAGTGACTTGGTTCAAATGACATAATTGATCTTTATATTATTCCCCCTCACTGATCTCAGTTCAAATGTGCTCAGCTCACAAGTCAAAAAGATGATTTCTTCTAATTATCAGTTCTGCAGAGCTCATCTTGGGCTCTGCAAATCCAGCTGTATCCTTTATGCCTCTACCATGCTGTCACCAAGAATAAAATGTTTGCAATCAGGAGGCAGTCAGTCATGTTTTGTTGCTAATGTGCAAGGCAGAACGGAAGCTCATTTGCTCCTCCACCCTGCTACTGGCTCTGTTGAATCAAGAGTAGGAAAATGCATGTTTCCAGCTGGGGCATGACTGCAGGAGGGAAATGCAGGGGGCTGTGTAGGGGGAGCAACACGAGAGGGATGTTCCAGGCTGCAGGAACAGCAGATGAGGTGAGGTTGACGAAAGTCATGGGGGAATGAAATCACTCATGAGTCAGTCTCCTTGCACAAAGGGTGAGTGGAAGGGCCATGTCCCCTTGCTTGAAAACTTCCTGCTCTGTGGGCTGGGATTTTGCAGCAGGCTCCTGCAGCCTTTGTGACTATTCCTGCAGTCAGGAGTTTGGTCACACAGTCTTGTTTATAGTTCTATGACACAGTCCAAGGGCTGAGGCCTTACTTGTATTGACTGACATTTAAGCAATCTCTGACAATGATGCCATAGACCTTCCTCTTTGAAGGTCCTGCTAATTGAGTTCCCCCTGAACTTTCAGATCTTATGTTTGTAGACTAAGACCAAATCATGGCTCTTGATAAGAACCTGGAGTTGGGCTACTCTTGCCTTGGGAGTGGGAAGGGAAGTATAGAGCCAGGAAAGAGAGACCACAGCTTTTTCTCCCTGCAACTGCTATGTAAAGCCACTTCTTTCCTATGGATGGAGTCACTATGGGCCACACTGTGACCCATCTTCTGACAGCAGTCACAATCAGTCTGACTCTGTGAAGTGTTGCCCTTGCCAAAGGAAGAAGTGGGTCCACAGCTCTTATACCATTTTCATCATTGTGTTGGCTTAGCAATGACTTCATTTTGTGCACAGAGCTGGCTCTGCTAATGGGTTTGATAGACAGCTCATCAAAATCCAAGGCTCGAATGGGCCTTTGCTAAGGACCTCAATTTAGCGTCTCCATCTGTTGTGTGGATGACACAGATGGCAAAAGGCGTATTTCAGCAAGACCTCTGCACAGCCCCTCACCTGGCAGCTTGGGGGATGAGCTGATGGCAAAGAAAAGGGGAGAAGCATTAAGGCTTTTAAAGCTGGAAGGCTTTTTGGGCAGGTGGAGAAGAGCAGTTGAGGATGAAGCAGCTGGGAGCTGAAGGCAGACGGTTCCATGAGTCATACATTTTTAACAAAGCAGCTTCTACCTGGAACAGACAGCCAAGGAGCATGGTGCCTTCTCCATCTCTCAGCCCTTTCTGCCCCCAGCTGCAAGTCCTGCTACAGCACAACCCTGTCAAATACAAGTGGGCTCAGCACAGAGCAGCTGAGCCCAAACTTATGGGGCTGTGATAGCTGGGTGTACAGAGCTCCAGCTCTGTCCCATCTCCTGAGGCAGGCATCTCTGAATTTCCCCAGGCAAACCCACTGTGATTTTAGGCATTTGGTGATACATTTCCTACCTCTTCTCCCCTCTCCCTGTGCCACCTGAGAGCTGTTGTTTTATTTTCTGACAGAGCTCCAACATCTAAAGGGGATGTTGGGGTGTTGTGTACATGGGGTGTGGAAGAGATTCTCTGCGGACTCTTCAGCATCACATGGCTGCCCTGGGGCTGTGATTACTCGGGATGTAGCTTGAAGTCCCTTTTCTTTGCTTCCAGTCTTGTGTGCCTAATTCCTCGGAAACAATCCCAAAAGGGCAGTCAAACATTTCCATAATAAGGAGCATTCTAAATAAGCAGTTTCTGTCTCTGCCTCATCTGTAGGCTTTTCTTAAGACAGCAAGTAGTTACTTTTGAAAGTAAGAACAAAACCCTAAAGAAATCAAACTGAGTTTATTTCCTTTAAACTGCTGTAGAAAATGTTAATTATGATGATGAGCTTGTCATGCTTTGTGGGTTTTTTTCAGTGCTTCTACTTGGAAAGAATGAGTAAATTCTACCTACACTTAAAGTATGGACAATTTTATACATTACACATTTATATATATACATTTATATAGCTTTCCTGATCTTGCCTACAGCCCTTTTGGAGAAAGTTTGCGTTAGTCTTGCAGATATGCGTATTAAACTGATGCATGATGCAGTAGTTCTGCACCTGAACTAAAGATAAGGTGAACAATTCCTCCAGCTCTACTAATAATTTTCCCAGCAGGAAGAATAGTATTCATCCTCCACTGCAGATTGGTCATTTTCTGCAGTGTTATAAAATGTCACTTACACATAAAAAATCCCCTCAAAATGAAGGACTTCTTTTCTCAGACTTGAAACAAAAAGGATTAACACAGAGTACAAATGCAAAGCTAATAGATAAAGGCATTTCTTTCTAAAGATCCTATTACTTTCAGATTTCCGATCACCTGATGGACAAGTTCACCCCAAGTTATAGGAGCAGGCGATTCCATTTGTTTACCCCTTTGGCATGATGAGGATGATTTGTAAAAGCTTTTCCCATTTCTCTGAATTTGAGACCGGCAAATCAGACAGTCACAGTGAGTTCAGAGCAGACATTGTCAAGAGTTTTCAAATACCTTGTTTCTGAGGATCTGCATTATTTTGCTACTTAGTGAATCCATCCATCCATGCATCTGTCCATCTGCACTGAACCCCACAGTTATCTATCCACTGATGTACAACCATTACATTTGCACAAACACCAGCCCACACATCCACCCTCATATTGTGTTGGGGTTGGTAATGCAGTGGGAGCTCCCAGAGCAGCACCTTGCGGTGTTTGTTAAGAAAAAACAACTTCTCTTCAGCAAATTTTTCGCTGGTCCTCCTAAGGTCATCTTTCTGATTAATCAAACACTAAAGGGTTACCTTGGATGATATCTAACAGCCTCTCAACAGGCTATTGTGTCACAGCACGGCAGGGGCTGTCATGCTGTGAATGAAGGAAGCACCCTGGGATTTTCACGTCCAGGCACACAGTTGAGCCAGCTCCCAGCAGTGTTTGGGAGTGCAGGGGGAGCAGGCAGGGCATGGCAAAGCCAGGAGCTGCTGCCCTGCATTTCATTAAGGCTTTTAAACATATCACATGTCCTGTTCCTACCTCATCTAATCACAACTGTTACATCTCTTCCCTGGATGGGGAATGATGCTGTCCCATCCCCACTGGCTCTTGTTAGGGAGGAAGAGACTGGGAGGCACGGGATGAGGGAAGAGGACAGCATTCAAGAGAAGAGAAAGATGCTAGGGCAGCTAATTCATGGTTTGCAAAGGGGAGGGATAGGAATCTACAACTGTTCAAAGCACCAGCCCAGGAGAAAAGGTGCTGAGCAAGCATCCCTCCCCTGCAGAAAGTGCCGGGGAAGGATTTTGCAGTTGCTCATGAGAGAGACTATTCATGTGTCACTACCATAATACCCCTGCAAGAGCTCCCCTTCTCCTTGAGGGTTTAGAGAGCTCCTAGAGCAGACACAACCCTGCACAGTCAAGGCTTGGCTCCAACACCTGTGTCTGGCCCCTCAGTCTTGCCTCTGCGATGCACAGCAGAAGGTGGCTCTCACCAGCCACACAGTCTGGGAAGGCTCTGCAAGATAAAACACTGGATTTTTCCTTCCGTGTGTGTCAGAAAGATAGTCAGGCTCACCTGGCAGCTTCTCTGGAAGCAAGCATACTGAGAGGACCCTCTGAAGAGTAAGCCTCTGTTTTCCACTGGTGCTTGGCTTTGTTGCTTTGCCACATGGGAGAATGGAGCGCCCCATTCCTCAGGGAAATGAAGCGAAAAAGGACTCATCTGAGAGACCTGACAGTGTGGCTGGACATACTGGCTGCAAACTACTGTGTCCACACTGAGATAACCCATCCCAGCCATAACAGTAGTCAATGTGCAAAACCTCCTGCCTGTCTTCAGTGCCAAGAGAGGAGTAGGACTTTGGAGAGCCTCCACTTGCTGGTGTGCACCTCCAGTAGCCCTCAGACTCCCAGGTCAATTAAAATCCTCTTCAAATGATGTGTCTCATCTCCAGATCCCTCTGGGGAGCTTGCACCTCATTAGTATAATTGAGAGATGTTTCCACTCTACCAGAGCCCACCCAGCCACTGAACTACAATGGCTGTTGTGGGAGAGAGTGCTGTAACTTGAGACACAACAGGGTGAAGGGGACCATCAGCTCTGACATCTCATGGGGACCTTCTATAATCAGTCCTTGCAGAGTTCAGCAAACAATGCCAACAGCAGGTTTTTAATAACATTTTTTGTTTCTGTAATGCCTGTGTTGAAACACCTCTGCCCCTGGAGCTCCACTCACTTCATAAATGCTTGCTGAAGTGGTTGTCTATAGCTTTGAAAATCTCACAGTTTATCTTCAGGGACCAGGAGGTAATTATCCAACCCCTTGTCACAGATGGGGAAATTGAGGCAGAGGGCTGTGAATTAGAGCATGAACAGTGTGGTCTCCTTTCTGCCCCTGGAGTGATCTGGCGTTAAGAAAAGCAGATTTGAGGAGTCCTCCCTCAAAAAAACTACCCCCAAGCTGTTTCCAAATTGCTAGAGGCAGGGAGCAGTAGTTTCATGGTGTGGCTTCCCTGAGGTGTCCTTTCTTCCTGGGACAGTCTGCATCTGACTGTCCATCTTCTACCAGATTCTCTGCTACATCAACCATGGTGTGAGGCAAGAAGCTTCTTGCTTACAGTGTGGGCAAAAGTGGAGCTGGCAGTGGAGGGAAAGGTGGGGGAGGCAGAGGGTGAGGTGGGTTAGCAAAGCAGCCAGTGCTCTACCCTTGTTTCATGTGCAGTGAATTAAACACACCAAAACAGAGGTTGTCCTGGATGATGGTTGGCATATGAGCCTGAAATAAATGAGACAGCAGCCTGTGGAGGTGTGAGACCAGCACTGTGGAGTGAGAAGGGGGCAAGTGTGCTGGCTAGTGCCCTCTATCCTGACAGCAGGACTGGGGAAACTGAACCCTGACATCCTGATACCCAGAGAGCTGCTGTGCTCCTGGGAGCTGCATCACCAACATGGATGCAGGTAGCATCATTGCCATCCCTCTCTCAGCTGATCAAATCAAGCACCTTACTGAAAGAGAAGCAGCAGCTTTAAAAGGCCATATACTCAGGATGGCAGTAAGTCTTCCCTGGTTCCTGTCTTGGTGAAACAGCCATAACCATATAAAACTGATATTTCCCTGCATTTTTTCTGCCTGCAAGGATCATGTCTGCTGCCTAATGCTATAGACACAGACTAGGACAAAGTAAATTCAGTGACAGCGAAAGGACAGAAGGTTTTCACAGAACCTGGCTCAAGGAAAAATTTTCATGCCATTTAAGAGGTCTTCTGCTTCCTCTAAGTATTTGGTCCAAGCTGATACAGAGCAGAACTTGTATGGCAAGATTCTCCCTTTCCTGTCTTAAAAGTATTATGAAAGATTAGTGCCTGCTGTCATCATGGTTTGCAGGCATGTTATTGTCATTAATTATGGTTATTACTGTAGCACAGACCTACGCAGCATCTGGCCGACAGGCTGCCTGCAGAACCGGGCTGCCAGCCGTGGAGAGGCAGCTCCTGCTGCCCGACCAGCTTGGGAGCCAAAAATCCAGCAGCTGCCCGAGCAGCAGGAGCTCACCCGTGCCGTGGCCAGCTGGTTTGGCAGCCAACAGGCAGTGCCAGCGAGCCTGGCGGCGAGAGGTAGCTCGGCCGCCTGCAAATATTGCCTGCCGGGAAAGGCTGGAGACTAAGGCAGTGCAGGGAAAGGAGCTAGGTACCCGTTTGGAGCAGATCAGCCGTGCAGGGGTGTCCGGCAAAGCTGGGTGTGAAATAGGAATGAACTTTTCATGAGTATTTTTAAGCAATTAATTTAGCTCTGGAAGTTTTGCAGAGACCTGCCCTTTCATCAGCCTGGAATGCTTGGGAATGCTGTAGGGCTTTTATGTGGCATTTTTGGAGACGGGGGAGGACTTTGGTATTTTTAGAGACTTTCAGAGGCTCTCCTTCATCTCTCTGTTGTCTCTCTGCTTTCTTTGAAGAAAAGCGAAGAGAGGAAAGGGAAAAAGGAAACACTCCAAATCGAAATGGGAGGGCTGCAAAGGAGAAGAAACCTCCCTTGGTGGCCCTTCCCTGGGGGAAGAATGAAAGGAAATGTGGTGAAATCAAAGTATTTGTGGAAATGTAAATTCCTGGTAAACACCACGGGGGAAGGAGTCTGTGAATATTTAAGTAATTCTACTTAGTTGTATCAACGGCAGCTCAGCCCCTNGGGGAAGAATGAAAGGAAATGTGGTGAAATCAAAGTATTTGTGGAAATGTAAATTCCTGGTAAACACCACGGGGGAAGGAGTCTGTGAATATTTAAGTAATTCTACTTAGTTGTATCAACGGCAGCTCAGCCCCTGCGGGGAAGAGGCATGGGGGGGGCTGCCATCTCTCCGAGCCCTGTGACATGGGACCCTCGAATGCCCCACGGCAAGAGATTCATCCCAGGGAACTAATCAGCGCTGCCACAGAGAGATGCTCCCTGCGAGTTTCTATTTTTGCCGTGACTTACAGTCATCGCTGCTCTAGTGGGAATGGCCGGGTGTTAATGAGCATCCCCGAATGGTTTTGGCTGGCTGTGCTTGACAGCAGGATGCACGAGCCCCGTCCAGTTTTGTCACCCGCGAAGGTGGCTGATGGGCTTCAGCACGACCTTCTGTGTCATTTGGACAGGAGAATTAACAAAGACATTTACTTCATCCAGAAGAATCATTTCCTGAGAAAACTGCTGCAAGGGGAGCAAGGAGTAGCCCTTCGTAGGAAAGTGTACTTACCCTTTGTAGAAGAGTCCATGCAGATCCTTGCCTGAGAATCTGGGATCCTGGGAGAGAGAGCTTAGCAAATACAATGCTTTGGGCAGCACATAACTCTATCAGGTGATTGTTCGGTCAGTGGCTTATTTGAATTACACAGAAGCTGGGAAAACTTTCTTATCTGGGAGAACATCTTGATAGTGAGCATCACAAAGCACGCTGATGGGGCTGTCTGAGACACCCAGAGTGGTGGGACAGGGACCCTAAGAACCCTGAAGGGTGAACAGGCTGTGTCCTCAACCTGATGCACCAAAAGCTGTGTACTGTCATGGACACACAGTCTGCAAAATCCAGAGCTCACCCTTGATTTTCTCCCTAAGGTGATTACAGAAAATTCACAGAAGTCTGCTGCTGCTTAAATCCAGAGAAGGTGAAGCCCTTTATTTGGTGTTACATCCATTGCCATGTCCAGAGAACCCCTTCCCATCAAGTGTTTGGGCAGGAAAATGAGAGAAGACCAAGTCATGGGATGAAAAGTCAGGACAGAACCATTTATTTTATGCATCCTGATGACTTTCTTCTCTATGTCCTGGACTTGATGTGACCAGGGGAGTCTGGAGCATGGGCAGAGTTCTGGTCTGGCAGAAAAGCAAGGATGCAGGATTTGGGAAACTATACCTGGACCCAGGAGGTCCCAAAGATGCCCAAAATGCTCTATGAGAGTAGTAGTCAGAATGTAAGCTCTTCACTGAAATGGAAAGGCTGGTCCCACATTCCCTCTGAAGGGAGGGATGGGAAGTTGTGATGAGAGAGGAAAAAGTGATTAGGAGCTCCTCAAATCTGGCAAATTAGTCTGGAGCTGGTAGATAGCAGAGGCAGGAGAGCAGATTGTTGTTCAGTCCTCAGCAGCATGGAAATGTGGCTGCAGATGAAGAGCCTGTTACAGAGTCGAGACATATACAGAATTCATTAGCCACATGTCAGAAAGCACTTTTTACAGTAAATCTTACTTAATAGCCATATGCTAGGAGAGAATTAAATGCTTTTTAGCTCTCAGACAGTTATGTAAACTTGAGAGAGGAAAAAAAGATAACAAGTACCAGCAGAGGAGCCTTCAGTACATACCAGTTATTAATGTATTTATCTAGGCCATTTATTTATTGAAGATACATTTTTTTCTGGGACAGGCCTATTAAGTCTGACAGCTTAATTGACACCCAATGGGAAAAGTGACATTTTATAAAGTAGTTAAACTCCCATTGATTTCAATATAACCTCCATTTTTTATTTTGTATTTTTTCCCAGTCCTCACAGTCAGTTTGACAGACTCATTAGCAAGATATTAAACTGCCCCACTCTTTTTTTGAGGGCAATAAATTGCTATGGAGAAAGGTGATGTTTTCTTAAAAGATGCCTGTCACAGTGTAAACATCCCTTGACTGATAAGCAGAGAGGGAAGAAGCATGCGAACTAGCCTTTTCATGCTAAATAAGTAACAAGACTGGTAAGCTGGCACTGAAACCAATGCTGTTTTGCTCTGCAAAGAATGTCATACTGGAGGACAGGATGGTTTAGGAGATGGATAATAGAATACAGAGATTTTGCTTGGTTGTGATTTGCCACATTAATCCATCCTGATTGTGGGGGAGAGGAGCTTTGCAGCTGCCTGGGAGACTCATGGAGGGATGTGGCTGACAAGGGCTGTGGTGAGGGGCTGGATGGCCCTACGTTGCTCTGGCATGGATGTTGGTCAGAGCAGGGTCAGGTCCCTTTATCCAGCTGACAGGTGCAATATGGATTGCAGCAGGAGCTGGCTGACCTGCAGCTCAGAGGGCCAAAGGGACTATCCTGAGATGACACTGGTAGGTGGCTCACAGGCCAAACTGGCCCATGTTGCCACATCATTTGGCACAAGTGAACCCCTGCCAGCCACAGCACTGTCTGGATCGAGCTGTTTGCCAGGGTGCAGAGGGTTAGCTGATGGCAGTTCTCTGCTTGTATATGGGTGAAAACCCCACGCCTCTGCACCAGGGAGGAGGTTACAGAGTTCTTTAGCAAGGGCCAGAGCCATTGCGCCAGCACTGAGCAGGACTTTCTGGACATTCTTTCCAGGAGAGATGGGAAGCACAGACCCGCAGGTGTTTTTTCCTGGGTACCAGGTCCCTGCACAGGGAGATAGGGGAATAACCAAGCATATGGGGCTGCAGGTGGTGACTCAGCATCATCTGGCTCCTTTCAGCTCTTCTCTGGAGTCTCTCTATGGCAGGCATTTTAGGCTGGTTTCCTCCTTTGATGGTAGCAGCTCCACCCAAGGTAGTGTAATGAGACATCCTTCTCCAGGATGGCAACACCTTCTCTTCCAAGGAACAGATGCCTGCAGTCAGTCACACCAGTATGAATTATGTCTTGGGGACTGGGGCTTGGCCAAGCCACCTGTGAGTAACTGGTCAAGGCTCTTAATGCACCCTCATCTTTACAGTGAGTGCTGCTGAGCTGTATTGGTTGATCCTTCCTTTTCAACCACAAATAAAGGGGCAGCGTTTTTGTTTTAAAACTGAGATTCTGCCAGACGAGAGCAGCTCTGAGAGGAACAGTTCTGGTCTGGCTGCAGACCACAGGCAAGCTGCTCAAGGCAGCTTCATCCCTGGCCTAAAGAGATGGTCGTGGCTGTTGTCACACCCATGATGTTTGGTGCTGGTGTAGCAGCAGATCATCACAGCTCCTGCTGTCTCCCAGTGCCTGGTAAGCTCCTAGGGACGGGTGTTGGCTGCGTTCAAAGCCCTGATGATCATCACTCTCGGGCAGCAAGGAGGAAATAACAGAGTTAAGTTTTCATGCATTTATACTTCATGTTTGTATTTGACGCTGCTGACGATCATCTTCTTAAAACCACCACATCCAGGTGGGTGCATCCCGTGGGTGCTTCCTCAACATCATTACTAACTGCGACATTGAGTCAGAAAGTTCCTGGTTTTCCTGGCATCCCCTTTTTTCCTCCTCCTCCTCAAACCAGCCCTCCCCATCTACACGTTCCTATCTCAGAGCACTGCATTAATGCTCCATTTTATTGCATGCTCTTAATGACGCATCTGCAGATACTTCCCCTCTTTAACTGAGCAAATTCTTGCTGGGATGGAAATTTTAAAATGAGAGTCAGATTGTTTCCACATCACAGGGCACAGCCAGGCTTTAAATACGGCAAAATTCCTGAAATCCGTTATCCTGTCACCTAAGTATTTAAATAATTAACTACGGAAACATCCCACAGGCCTGGCTAGGAAGGCAAGAGTGTTTGCATACTAATTGATCACTAAATGCAAAGCAAACAGCTTATGGATCTGTCAATAATTACTTTAGAAGAGGAAGCCGTGGTCACTAAAATTAACTTAATCTACTCTAAGACTCAGCAGCACTTACAGGTGTAAGCACCAGCTCTGGCTGTTCACTCTAATGACTTTATTATTTCAATGTCATTAGCCTTGTTCCTCTCAAAGTTTTGCTAATGGGCACGCACATAACCAGCTTTTGCTACTGAATCATTCTCCCACTCCTTTATTTATTCCTTTCACTCTGTGGGGGCTGCAAGTGTTTTCTATATCTATGCACACACACACATATATTGATATTTTCCTTTTTTTTTTTTTAAATTAGAACTGAAAGGACAATTTTCTTGCTGAAGGTGGCAATCAGAAGGAAGCACGGTTCATTTCCGAGGGGCTTCCACCTCCAGATCCCCAGCACATGCTGTGCATCCCGGGCTGCCTTACGTAAAGACACATCATAGCGAGGAAATGAGCCTGGCTGCTGTTTAACCATTGGGATGCTATTGTAGATCTTCTCTAGGAGCCTGGGATGCTGAAACAAAGCCAGAGAATCCCCTGAGTGTGTTGCTTCCAGATTCCATCGTGTCCTGGTGCCGGTCCTTCCCTGCACCTCTCTCCAGGATCTTGGCTGAACAATCCCCAAGCACACTTGCTCTCTCTGCCCAGCCTCTCTCTTCTATCCCCCTCCTTCCCTGCTGTCCCAAAGCACCTGCACCATCTTGGCTTCATAACGCTGCCCTGTCTTTCGTGAACACCTTGGATCTGTTCGGGGGAGGCAGCTGCTTCCCTGGCTCCCCACCCCCTCCGGAGCCTGCTGCTGCGGCAGTGGTTTGCTGGAGCCTCCGTTAATGAGGACTGGTGCAGGGGACTCTGAAGTTCCCGTAGTAAAAAATCTCACTGGGACTGACCCAAATCCATCTCAGACTCCAGGGGCGGTTGTTTTTCAGTATTTTCTGTGAAATGACATGTTAGCAGCCGCATTCACACAGATCTCAGGTGGGAGATGGATGCAGCAGGGCAGTGACTGCAGGGAGTCAGATAATTTGGCACTTTTTGGATATTTCTTGAGTAAAAGGAGGATGGAGATGAATAAAAGCAGGTCTTGGTGGACAGAGAGGTCTATAGACTCCCTGAACTCTGCTGGGCACCAGTAGCGCCCCTCACTGTGCAAATTACAGGTGAGGAGTCCAGGGATTCTCCTACTGCTTCCAGCTCTGGTGTCTCTGCATTCCAAGGCCAGTCCCCTCTCGCTTTTGCCTGCTGGAACAGGAGGTCTTTCAAACAGCCACCACTGCATTTATGTAGCACATAGGACTCCCCAGGCCATGCTGGGCAGAGGAGGGAATTCCACTGCATGATTGCTTTAAAAATATTAGTATTTCTTCATTGAGTAGTGAGCCCAAACTTTCCTGCTTTCAACTCAAAATCCTTGTTCAGTCCAAACTCTACCAGAACAGAGGACCAGACTCAGCCTTTTCAAAGTCAGTCAGCTAAAAGGTTGGAGGAAAGTTTCCCTGCAGGCATCTCAGCATTGCCTGGAGGTGGTAGTAACGTTTCTCTGAAGTATTTAAAGTCACACAGCTCTGAGTGCAGGACAAGTGTGGTAGCCAGCTCTGACTCTGCCATCTCTAGCCCTCCGAGGATGAAGTAGTGATGGGGTTGTTGCTTTTAACCCAGAGCACTGACCTTCTTGCTGGGAGTGTGAAAAAGTGCCACGTAGGTGGATTATTTGCCTTGGCATTAAGCTTGAATAAACAGGCAGAGGACACTGGGTGAGGGATGGAGGGCACTGAGCTCAGAAACACGCTAATGAATCCTTGAGTGTGTGAAGGAAGGGAACGCAGACAGAGCTGTCTGTGTGGGAGGCCTCAGCACTGACAGTACACTAATCAGTACAGCTTCTGCCTCAGCCCTGCTATTGCTCACCCATTAGTGGAGCTGTTATTGTAAAGCTTTACTGTAGCCCACCTCATTGTGTTCTGGCTCCCAACAAAAGGCAATCTTTGGTCTACTTCAGAGCATCCTATGTCCGGGATCACCTGTGACTAAGGACGGGCAGCTCGCACATCCACCAGTTGCATCCAACGCCCCACACTCCAAATGGCAGGCTGATGGAATCAGTCTCTTTTTCCAAGTTATGTGGTGCAAATATTTGTTCAGCCAATTTGCTCAGGTCATCTTCGTTTGTGAGAGATTTAAATAATTTAAAGAATCAGGTCCCCTTTCCTTATTTTGTGGAGTGAAAGGATGATTTGTATCAATGTCACAAGGTCATCTGTTGTCCGTGGTCAGCAATGTCCCAGCCCCACTCGTCCCTTGTGCCAATGAGGTCCCTGTGCTCTTTGTGCTGGGTTGCAGCCTTTTCCCCCCTTTCGTTACATTAGTCAGTGAGGTAGGAAAGAGCCCAGTCTATTAGGCTGTGTCTTCCCCTGAAGTAACAGAACAAATAGCTCCCTCGGGGGCCGTCTTTGGGAGAGCTCCCTGGAAAATGGAAAAGGCTGGAAACAGCTTTTTTAACAATCTTTGCCACGGCTCCACCGCCAGCCTCTTTGACTTTGTGATTTATTTCTTTTCAGTAGTGAGCTAGACCGTGAAATCACTTTGAAGTTTTGCTCCTGAGACGAAACATCAGGAAAGTATTAATACAACCACTTTTTTTTGTGATAGAGGCAAAAAATAAAACCGAGGCAGAAATAAGAGCTCCTGCAGAGTTGTTTACTCTAGATTAAACTGTCCCAGACTCTCCAGATCTTAACAGCTTTAGCTGAGGAACAACCTGAAAGTGATTAATTTATAAGGTGACAAATATAACTTGCAGGCAAGAGGCAATTTGACTGTTTGGCTGAGAGCAAAGAGGCTGTAAACAGGTTGTTTCACCATGTGAACAATAAATTCACTTTCAAGTTGGGAATAAAATTCAGAGCTCTGGATGCCTTGGGTTTTGGTATCAGACCCAGAGCCTTTTAGCCATATCTTTCCTAGTGTAAGTGATGGTCTTTTACCAGCTGATGGCCATTCACATCTCTGTGTGGCCCGAAGGTCACATAAGCCCCTGAGAGCTGCCACAATGAGTAACTCAACCAGAACTCTGCTGGATTGTTCTGCTCAAGCTGGTGGTGGGCATTCAAAGGAAAGGCATAGCCATACTGCTCATCTGTGCACCCATCTGAAAATGCCAGGGGCTGGGTGGAGGCTGGAGCTGCATTCTGAGTGCAGGCAGAGTTACCTGTCTCACAGATTACCCACAGAAAGCCAGATCATCTCTCAGGACTAATGACATTAATTGTGCCTGGATGAAAGCAGACACACGCCGTTTAATTTATTCTTCCTGTATTGCAGTTGATTGCTTGTTATTCTATTACCCCCCCACTGGATAGATCTTGTACTCAATTATTACACTGATGACCAGCCTTTGCTGCTAATGTGACACTCTTGTTTCCTCTTCACTACAACAGCCTCTGAAATAACATAATGCATCAGCTCAGTGCAGTGGCACACAGGGCTGGGCGTTCTGTGGCTCCCTTGAGCTGATGCCGAGCAATTCTGGCAGCATGTGACAACATCCTTTGGTGGTATCAGTTTAATGAAATATTTTGTGAGTTGGAGTTGTCTCTGCTGCTGTCCTCAGGCCCCATGTTTTGCGTGGGCACCAGAGGCCTGAGAATTATTGATCTGGGTAAGCCTGGGAGTTGTGAACAAGGTTGTTCCCTCCAAAAGAAGGAGTGATCTTGCAGGAGATATATGAAGACATTGGCTCACTCCTTGTACTACTGAGCCTTCTCATATGTCTTCATAATAAAATGTGCTCAGGCTCAATTAAGATAGTAATTTGAGGAAGGCTGAGGGCCATGAGTAACATAAAAAGTTGGCAACCCACAAACGGGATGTGGGATGCCTTTATAGCCCAACAGATCAGATGGGATGCAAGACAGAACAAGACTTGCGCTGTCTTCCTCTAAATCATGCAGACTTGGAAAATCATTCCTTTTTCCCTGCATCTGTGGCAGGATACTTTTTGAGCAGTAGAATGGGAGTATTGGTCTGCCACCCAGAGTCCCAGTTTTCACCTTCTGCATGGTCTGGCCAAGCTTGGCAAAGAAGCAAGTCACAACACACAGACTGAATAAGACTCAGAGGAGGCATGTCCGAAGAGAAAAAGATACTAATCCTGCCACAGTGATTTGCCTTCAGAGGACAGTTGTCTTGGGCTGTCCACTGAGCACCTTGGGTCAGGAGGGTAGTTTCCTGCTTTCATGCTCTCTATGGAAGTTTGTCTCTAATGCCCATCATATTTCCAGCAGCTCGCTTGCAGCCTTTGTGTTGCTATGCTCATTCTGCATGCAGAGCGTGCCAGAAATTGCTTGCTTCCCCTCAAAATGTGCCTGGGGCTGCCTGGGACAGACAGGTATAGAAGAGTGAGAGGTTGGTCCTCTACAGAAAAGTGCAGGGCCACTCTGACCCTGCTCCTAGCAGACCCACAGTCTCTTCCCTCAGCCTGAGTGAAGATCTGTTGCTCCATGATATAGTGCAAGAAGAGCCTGGGTGGTTTTCCCTTCCTCACTGCCTCCTTCATCACTGATGTATTTCAAAACACAAGTTTTTGCAATTCATTTCTATTAGTTTCAGAGTGGAACACTTCCTCAAGACAGTGATTCAATAGCTTTGTTTATATCGCTGGCTGCAAACAGGCTTCCAGAAGCCATGATTCAACTTGACTCCTAATAAAAAGTTTCAGAGAAGACTGGTTTGAGGTAAGTTCCTGAAAACAACTACATCTTCAGGTCTTAGCAATGTTCATTTGCTCTCTGATAAAGCCAGTGTTCAGGATGGTGTTTGGGAGCTGTGACTATTGCAGGGCCATTGGACAAACCCAGTGCAGGGGTGGAGAATGTCTGCTTCTCTTCACTGAAAAACATAAAAACAAATTATTCTCAAAACTCAGCCTCTGAATGGCAGTTTAAAGCTGTGCTGTGGCAGATCCTTCCAAACCATGGCCAAAATCCATTAACTGAGCCTCCTTCTGCCACCAGTGGCATTTTATCAGCTCCATGAATTCATGATCAAGGGCTTGCTCTTGGCCTTTGGTGATGACTGTCTGGCTGGCTGATCAGCCCCTGGGGTACCCCTACTGCTCTTCCAAACTTTCTTCCATGGATGAGCCAATAAAACATCCGTGGTGCTAAGAACTGATCTCAAAGATGTTTTATTCTCCCTTCACATAATGTCCCAGTTTCTCATAAATGCAGGAAGAAGCAGCCTACAGTTCTGTGTGGAGCAGAAGTGCCATTAGGGCAGGCAGTGTGAGCAGTGAGCAGCAGGCAATTTGGGATGATGGTGTGCTAAAACAGTTGAACAACCCACAGTCAATTCAAAAGCTTTCTGCCAGCTCTCCCTTCATTTTGGAGTTTTTTTTTCTTATAGACCTATATAGGAATGGATTAGTGGAGATAGATTGGATAGCAACTCAACCTAATGTGTCAGTGAGGCTAGATTATGGCTATCTGATGCTTTATAATGCTTGGTAGTGCTGTCAGAGGTTTCTCCTAGGTCCTTAAAGAGGCTTTTTTGAGTCTTTGCTCAGAGCACAGGAGTCAGAGGGGAACAGGCAATGCCTGTGCTAAGCTTCATGGTGGTGGTTTGCTGCTGCTGTCCACCCAGGTGCTGCCATGTCCTTGTCTGGCTATGCTGGCTCTCTGAATCCCAAACTTCTCCACAGGCACTGGAAGGAGAAATGGAGTCTGTTTAGGGCATGAGGAGGACTTTAGGCTTGGTGCTATCTCCAAATTGCTCCCTGGAGATGTTGTTCCTACTCCCCCAGTTGCATGCAAAGCTGAGGAAGGACCCCCTATGAATTTATCCTGTTTGAAGTCCTGAAAGGCAGCAAACCCTTCTGTGTGGGCGAACCTGCCTTGGCACTTCTACAATTCCCTCCTCTCTGATCTTGTCCAGATGCCACCACCACTTGTTAAATACAGCAGATTTTGCCTCTTTGCATCCAGCTGCTTAGCATCACCCGGCTTTGATATGAAGAGCTTCACAGTGGAGGATATCTGTGAGCACGTCCCTTTCTGCCCATAAATACAGATCTTTTTCCTTTTAAATCCTGACTATATGAACTCCATTCTATTTACTCCATTACCCACAGGCAAATTGTAAAATGATAGCCCTGTTTTTTGGGTGGGAGGCTGTGCTTTGAGCAGCCTCTGCAGCTCACAAACTCTTTTTAATGCTATGCTGTGAAAGGAAGGCTTGGGGACCAGGGAGCCTCTGATTACTCAAGATAAAAATGATGGGAAATCCTCCAAGAGGAATTTACTAAAGAGGCTCCCCAGTCTATTAGCCACTGAGATTGGGGTGTGTACTGAAGTTACTCGGTTTAAACCTTATTTGCCACTCTAGGGGATTTTGCTCACTTTCCTCATTTAATCCACTTACTTTTGTAGGCAGACAGGGAGATGGACAGGGACTCATCCCACTCTCAGTCATCACCATGTTATCTGCTGACTTCCCCCTTCCTGACACCATCCTTTTGAGGACTCTGATTGCATTTCTTTAAGGTGTTCAAAGTTGTTCTTTGATAGAAAAATCCTCCTGCAGCTTAAACTGACAAATCTGAAATAGTCCTGGCTGGAGCAGGGATTAAGCAGCAAACCCTTATTTATTTTCTTCTCGATGCTCAAATCAGACCTTTCCTGCTGTTCCTATAAGATGTTGCCTGTCCTGCCCCTGCAGACCTATACTCTGCAGAAGGGCCCTTACGACACCCACCCACCCTGGGAACTGAGGGAGAATCCCCTGAATGAGCATGGGGTGCTCTGGAGGATGGCTGGGGATCACAGGGGACAGGGGAAGTAAAACGACCTCAGCTGCCCCAAAATTTTCTAACATTATGCTTTTCATCTATTTGCATTTAAAGTACAAACATTGCTGGGCATAATTATGTTATTAATATGCTATTTTTTAACAAAATACACTAACTCTGGACATTGTGTTCACTGTACCTCTGGAGATGTTTTAGAAACCAACAAGAAGTAATCTGGCCTCTGACTGTAATTAAAATGGGAATCCCCACAAAAATCTATGAAAGATGGTATCTGGAGTCCAAACTGGCAGGTAATGGAGTCTTCAGAGCTAATAACTTCATGCCCTTTTGTTGACTGGCAGCTTCAAAATTGAATGTCTCTGGTTGTTGCTCTTGGGAGCAGAGCTTCCTGTGGCTGTTCCTCAGCAAACAGTGATTAAACTGCAGCTTTATGCTGTCAGAAAACAAAATAAAAAAAAAAAAGAAGATGGAAAAATGTAGTTTTGTAAACAAGCTCTCAGGAGAAGCCCTCCAGCTTGCCCTGCTCACCTTGTACATTCTCGAATGTACATAAGCCTTCTTCTTCCACAATCTGAGGTTTACTTAAAAATTGCCAGAATGAACTGGTTTATTTGTTTTTAATTATTATTATTTCAAAAAATTTTGGGAAACTCATTTGCCTTTTTTGTTTTGGCATTGTTCAGGTTCTTATTTTTCCAGCTTGACTGAGAGCTGCACTGGCAGAGGAGAGTACAGACAGAGTACCTGGAGCCCTGGCTGCACAGGACAAAGATGTGGGGATTACTCCTTGTCCTGGCAAACCACTCTGAACCCCAAATGGGACCTGCCTTGGACAGACCTAGTAGAGTGCTGTGGAGTAGCAGGTCCATGTGGTATTGTTCCTGATTTATGGAGTTACAGCCTGGATAAAGCCAATACTCCACTCTCAGCTGCTGCTTCCCCATATTTGCCTGCTGAGCAAATCTTGTGACAAAACATTTGAAAATGAGTCACCTCTAAATGCCATAAATGAACAATCTCCTTTTTTTTTTTTTTTTTTTGTTTGATTTGCTAACCTCTGACTTGTTCCTCCTCTTTTCTTCATTTTCTCTTATTGGTACTCAGGGTCAGACATGACTGCAATGAGTGTAACACATGAGCCACCTCCAACTGCCCCTTCCCCATGCTGGGGCTCTGGAGCAGACACTGGCTATAAGATCAAAGCAGACGCTGATAACAATAACCACTGAGATTAAATCCAGAAAAATTAGTCATTTTCCTTATACTCTTCAAATAAAACTCATTCCTGTTGAACAGGGGCTTATTATTGCAGTATCTTGAGAGGAGGGATGTTGCCATATAGCTAATGTGATGATTTCAGGTACAGTTTCTGATGCCTGATTAAACATCTCTGGGATCAAGCAGACTGCTTGGATTGAACAGGCCATTATTCTACCCTGCTAACAGCAGCCTCACAGAAGCATGTTATAATTAAAATCAGGATAAATGTCATCGCTGAACTTTGATGAGAAGAGCTTCTGGCTTTGTGCACATCAGGCATGTTGGGTGAAATGCAGAGGACAGATTCTGCAGCTTCCTCTGTTTTGTCACAAGGGAACACATTGCAGTTGTGCTTCATTGGGGAATTTGGAGTATAAAATATAAGGTAATTCCATAACTCAAAGATCTGTTGCTATTGCCTGAGATGATGATACTGCCTGCCATGTCCTGGGTTCAAAGAAGCTGTCACACGAGGTGAATAGTGAGATTCTGAGTTTCAACCCCTGCTCTGGGTTTAGGGATGCACTTGAGCATTGTGAACAGCTCTGGTCTTTGTTAGAGGGGCTACAAAGAAGACCTAAATGATGCAGGAGATGGGAGAGCTGTCTTATGAGGAGAAAACAAAAAAGATGGAAGGCTTAACAGGAAGAGGAGAAAGCTTGAGGAGGATGAAATGGAGGTTTTACTAAGGCTATGACAAACTTGTTTGTTGCATCCCACAGCACACTGAAACTAGCAATTTAGACCAGGTACAAGGTAGCAGGGATTTGCACAGAGGTAAGACATTTCCTAAATATGCTGCTTGGAGATTATGCAATCTGACAGGGTCAGCAGGATTGGTGCAAGAGCCAGTGTTATTGAAGCTGTCCTTCAACCCATGGCACAGGGCAGAAACAGCATGGAGCACAGCACTATCCTGCTGCTCAGTGCTTGGCAAAATCTCGTTGTTTCCCCGTGGCAGCTATTCAAGTAAAGGCTGNGCTGGGTAATGAGAGGCTGAACATGACCCAGCACCCCCAAGTCCCTTGACAGGGCTGCTTGGCATGTGGGATGTTTGTCATGATCAGCGTGGGGTGTCACTTAAAACCTGATTCATCTGGATCCCCCTGGAATGGCATGTTTAATATGAATTATATTCTATCCTCCAGCAATTTTCCGACTGCTTCTCTCTATAGATCTGCAAGATATAGAAAATGGCATATATCTCCTTTCAGGCAGCCTATGTGGAAATTAAACATCTTTCTTCCTCAAGAGACAGAATTTCCCCCAAGAAGGAGCCCGGGTAGCAGAGCTGGGGGGCTGGTTTGTCACTTCTGGTTGCAGAGACACAGCCCTGGTCACAACCCCTTGGGCACACAGGGTCTTTGTGCCCAGCACACCAGTTAGCACCCCTCCATTCAGTGCAGCTGGCTTCCACCTCTCTTTCCTTGAGATAAAAGCTTGCTGGGGATGCTCCAGTGCAGTTCCTGCACCATGAGATGGCTGAACAGTTTTGTAAAGGTGAAGACCCCAAAATTGTAGAGATTAGTATAAGAATAGGGTTCCATCAACACCTCCCTGCCCCACACAGCATGGGTTTTCCCCTTGGAAGTGTTTTCCGTAATTTCTCTGTTTTTTTCCCCTCCAGCCTCACCCTGGCTCAGTACCATCTCATTGGTCCCTCTCAGGTTTCCCTCTCTGAGCAGGAGATGCTGCCCCAACCCTTGAGCATCAGGGGGGCTGCTGTGCCCCAAAGACCCAGCAGAGAAGACATCCCTATGACAGGGATGTACATGGCACATTTTCAGTCTGTGGTACCCATGCATAGAAAAATCCCTGAGCAGGACAGAGGTTATGGGCTGAACAATGCCTGGCTCTGAATCTGGAGTAGGACCACTGGCTGCTCCATGAGGCTCAGCCTCATGCTGCCACATGGAGGGCTTAGGGCCCAGCAGCCACATGTGACAGCAGTGTGCAATGAGTGCCTGTGAGTCCCTGCATGTGTCCAACCCATTTTCTTGCCTCTGTGAGTACATATGTTTGCAAGCACACGTGTGAACCTGCATGGCCAGACTCTTCACCTCATTTCTTTGTGAAGAAGCCACTCAAGAGCTCTTTCCAAGTAACATTTCCAATAAAGAAACCTGCGTAAATGGTGCATGAAGCTTTTATGAATCAAGTCCTTAATCAGAACGTCGGGTTTCTGAGCACATCCGTCAGGCCTTACAGCCTTTTAATGAATTCATCATATTAAGAGTTAATTTACAACACGCGGTTTGAGACAAGCACTTGGCCCTTCGGTGAGGATCCGCCTGAAGTGTGAGCCATGTGTTAACAACCCAAATGTATTCCTCTCTCAGGAAAAAAAAATTACCTCTGATATTTTTGCCCTTCAAGGGAGACTCTGGGCCATGGAACAACATAGCAATGGTGTGATGGGACCACCACCGCTTTCATGAATTTTATATGCCTGCAAAAAATTATCTATTTTTCTGGACCCTTGCTGGGCTCAATCAGTTCCTCTGTGGTTGATGACAATTAAAAGATCAGTATGATGCAAAGAGGATATTTTAGACACTGCTTGACATCAAGGCTCCCATCCCATTAGCTTTGGTCTCTTCTCTACCTCCCAGGACATGTCCTTTCTCTCTTTTTCCCCCAAAAGGTTCATCATGTTTTATGTGTTACCAGTTTGCAGGAAATGGGCTTTCATGTCTAAAGGTTGTGTGTTTCTGTGCAGAAATTGTAATTATGTTGGAAGGAGATGAGTTCATTTCCTAACACCACCTGCCTGTGCAGACGTGGAAGTCTTGGGGCTGGACTGTAGAGCTCTGTGGACCATGCAGAGCAGGTATCAGAAAGGCACATCTTCTCCTACTTGTCACTTTTCTTCTGTTTTCTAAGTGGATGACAAATTTCAGACATTCTTCTCTTTTGAGACAACGCTATTCTGGAGCCAAGCCACAAATTTGCTAGTGAAATAAAAAGCCATGCAAAGGCTTTGTTAAGCAGCTTCTTTCCTGGGGAGATCTTTCAGAGTTTTGCAAAGTTCTGCAGATCCAGACAGTCACAATAGTAACAGTGCATTGTTGTCCCCATGTCCTCCTCTGTCTTCGTTCTCATAGGAACAGGTCAAAAATTGAGGCACAGGGGACAGGAAGGGAGATTACAAAGCCACACTTCCAGCACTGTGACAATCTTCTCCCTCCTCAAACCCACCGTCCCCCTTTGCTGCACCAGTATTGCTTCATGGCACATCTCCCTGACACATTTCAGCTGGAGACGTGGGTTCTACTGTATTCAAAAAAGGAGAAAGGAGATGATAGTCAGCTGTGCCCCTAACAGAGGTGGCCAGAAAAGTATTACAGTTTTGGATAAAAAAAAGCTATTTTGATTTAAATGAAAATCTTTTTCNTGTCTTTGCCAGAGGTAGTGCAAGGGTTGGGGTGCCCCACTGAGGTCATACCAGCACCCCAACCAGCCTGGAGGCTGTTCTGCCATGGGGTGTCCCCCTGCACAGCCCATCCCTGTGGTGTGTAGGAGGCAGAGTGTATGGGGGCATGCTCCAACCTTACAGGTCCGTACCCACAGCAAAGCTTCATCCCCTTCCTTGCACCCTGCTGTGACTGAGGCACCCACTGCCAGATGCTGGGAGGAGGGTGAAGAGGGAAGGGTTTGTTGCAGTTCAAGGATGCTCCCAGGGATTGCCAGAGGTGGCCAGAAAAGTATTACAGTTTTGGATAAAAAAAGCTATTTTGATTTAAATGAAAATCTTTTTCAAAACATACCAATTTGAGCACAATATTGTCTAGGGAAAAGAGGCTTAAATTATCCTGTATTCATATGCTGGCATTGGATGATTTCCATCTTTCATCTGTTTGGATTCAAAAACAAATCCACAGTTTATAACATCTATATACCTCTCATATAACTTTAAAGGTCAAAGCAAAAGGAAGCCTGAATTCACTAAAACTAGACATTTAAATTAAAACAGTTTTTACAACTTACTAGAATTTGAAAAGTTTAAAACTTCATGGTTTTCCAGTTCAGAACTGGAAAAAAAAAAAAAAAAAAAAGATAAGGATGTGTGGAATTTGAATGAAAAAAATGTGGGGTTCCCAACATGAGGGACGGGACTAGGTAACACAGGAAACCGG
>VYZS01008737.1:0-13696 GCA_013400695.1 Neodrepanis coruscans | reverse complement strand
TAAAATCTTCGTGTTTTCCAGTTAAAAACTGAAAAAAAAAAAAAAAAAAAAGATAAGGATGTGTGGAATTTGAATGAAAAAAATGATGGACTGGAATGAGGAACACAGGAAACCTGGGTTCACATCCCTCACCTGCTTGGTTTGGACTGGAGATTTGGAGGCCTCTTCTGAAAAAAAAGCCTTACTTATCTATCATGGGCTCCTTTCATTTTGTGCCACTCAAATTGTTTCACTTTTCTACATGGTAAATAGAATAGACCTGTTAGGCTTTGCCTGGACCCTGCTTAGAGCAGCATCCTTCATCAGTGTGTTTTCCTCTGCCTTGGTCTGATGAATTTTAAACAGCCAGAAGATGCCCCTACTTTTACTAGGTAAAGTTTGCTCAATCCTCCATTTAAAAACACAAAACAACACAACATTCCTTGGTGCCTAGTTTCCTTCCCAGCCTCTGCTCATTCCTCCTGTCATCTCTGCCTTTGTGTGCCTTGCTCAACAGAAAGTCTCTGACTGTGAGCACCTTCCCAGCGTTGCCAAGCCTGGTTCACAGCTGGGGACATGTGCTCTCTTCTCTGCTGTACTAGGACCTCAGTTAGTGTAATGACAGCTACTGAGCTTTTCCTGTGTTTATAGTGGATGGTGAAAGCTGTATCATCATACAGCTTTATTGTTATTGAGAAAGCTTCAATTTTCTAGTCCAGGAAAATACTCCATTACTTCAACAGAGCAGGGACAAGTTTTTTGTTACACAATAGGCAGCAAATAATCCTCATGCAATTTATTGCAAATCTCTTGATCCAGTCTTTGAATTTTGGAGCTTTATATTATGTAAATATATGTGAAAGCTTATTAGTTCCCTTGATCATATTAACCTGATGCTATTCACAATTAGTTTGAAATCTTTATCTGAAAAGCTCCATATTAGTGTAAGAAGAGACATAGGGGAGGGATTCGGCCTGTCAGAAGAAAACAACTTTTGAGGAGATGAAAATTTTCCATGATTATGTGATTCAAATGCAATTCTTACTAACATGGAAAACAAATCTGACTGTAGCACAAATAGCTCTAAGATGCCACTGAACCCTCTGCAGGGCTTGTCTTGGGACAGGCACAGTTTCAGGCTGCATATTAAATTGTGGGGTAACAAATGGCAACAGCATGGAAGAGAGGATGAGGTCAAGGTCTTGATATTAAATAATCTGTGATCTAAATAGATTTTCACATTTTACAAATCTTATCAGTGGCTGGTGTAAAAAATATTCCAAATGAAATGCCCAGTTTGCAGCTCAGTATTTTCCCTTATCCATGGAATGATCATTCCCTCTCTGGAGAGATATGGTTTTGTGTTTTTTGAAAATGTGTTGATTAGCTCTTCTGATGTAAGATTTTGTATAGTACAGTTTCACCCTGGCTGTTGACTGTACCAAGATCATTTCATGGAATACCCTAGTCTGGAAGGGATGTCCCTCCTGTTTTCTAAAAACACTGCCCGACACCATTCTTTGAGTAAGCTCTTTGGGAAGCTCATGGTTCTTGTGAGATCTGTGCTGGAGAACCCATCTCCTCTGTCCCACATGGACCATTAACCTGACAATTTATGATTTTTGGCCTCTCCAATTAGGTAAAAGAATTAAGGATTTTTTTTCTCCTATATGAGGCACAAGAATTAGTGCTTCTACTCATGGATTTCTGCCTCTGCCTTGGTCTTACTTCTCGAGGTAGTGGGAGCTGCAGCTTCCCAAAGGAGATATAAAAAACAGCCATTTCTCCACTGTGCAATAGCAGTAGTGTCTCTTATCTGCAAAGATCATGTAAGTGGTGAAATACTCCATCTGAGTGAGGCACAGCCAGGTTTCCAGTTTAATTAAATGTGAGGATAGTTGTAGGGGGAAGGGAAGAAATCTAACACTATTCAACGAGGGTATTCCAGAGGGAGCTGGTTAAAATTATCCATGAGGCTAATTAGCCATGTTATTTTCTTGTTATTTCTGGGTCTTCTGCATGGTATCAGATGTTTATAGTGGCTGTACTCCAATCACCAGTAAAAGAAATCAAAGAGCATCCTCTAAACATGATGCTGGAAGAAAGTTTGCTATACCACATCTTTGTGCAAGACCCAGAGAGATTAGCATCTCCACACAGGTCCTTGGTCTGTCACTGCTACCAAAATACAGTGGTTCTCTGTGTTTCATGTGTCTGGCAGTGCTGACACACTCTGGTATTCCTGGAAAAAGCCATACTGCTCCACACTGCTAGAAAAATCTGTTAAGCTCCTTGCTCTGCAACTCACCGTGCTGTCATCCCTTAGCTGGCATCCAGTCCACACAATTAGAGTTAAGTGCTTTGTTTTTCAAGAGGAAGACGGAGGCAGACAAGAGAGCTACACATTCTGCATGTTTAGGATTTGCACACATGCTGATTTAGCCCTTGCAAAGGTTTAAGCAGAGCAGCAAAGAGGATCTTATGGCCACTTTGAAGAACATTGTTGGCAAAGGGACCTTGGTCCTGACATGACCTCACTGAGCTATCTCTGAATTGTGGGCGGTAGAAGTGATGAGAAGAGAATGCAAACCTAACTAGAGTTTGGGAAACCTTCACCTGAATGGGATATCATGGTTTGCATCAGACTACAAAGTGTTGGCTTAAAATACGCCAGCCAAAAGTTTTGGTGCACAGAGCCAAACCTTCAGAAGTGGGAGGAACTGGGCATGCAGGTCATCAGTTAGTCAGTACCTGGCTCTTTCAGGGGATGTGGGACCTCATCACAGCAGAAAGCATGTACTACAAACTAAACGAAGTTTCAGACCTGTTCTTGTCCTTCTAGACACAAACACATTGCTACAGGCAGTGAGCAGCAGTAGGGAGAGAGGGGGATTGCTGCTGTTCATACAGGCAGTGGGGACAGCTCCCCACAGTTGCACACACTTTTGGCCCAAAAGCAGTGCCACTGCATGTGGACTGTGGAAAAGCTGTAGTCCTTGGGTAATTCAATAGGGGATGATACTGGGAATAGTGATAGCATACGAGCATTACCATGCTTCTCTTCTAACTGAACTGAGTGACACATATGCTTTTTTGGCACTGTGAGGAACTGTTTGCTAAATGAGACAAAGCCAGGCATTTCCAGGCTTGTGATAATTTGGGGAATTATAAAGAAATAAATTATTTACTAGTTGAATACGAAAAAGAGAGGAACAGGGCATGGAAACTCTTGAGATATCCCATTACTGAGAAGTCCCATTACTGAAACTTATGCCTGAGTTTATTTGGCATAATCACATGCTTCCCAGCCATGATCCCTTCTTTCCATTGGCTCCTGGAATTTTGAGCCATGCCAAGTACGTCAAATGCTCTCAGATCTGCATACTGAAGTGTCTCACAGATGAATTACCATGTGCAATTGCTGTGATAGATAACACAGCAAGGTATTGAATGGGGATCTGCAGTCATTCAGGACCTACATTTGCCCCTTTTGTTCAGATGGAAAATTAAATGATTCTTAAAATAATAAATGTGCACCCTGGAGAGAAATACTCAGCTGCTCCCTCAAGAGGTGCTGTGCTGTTCTTGTGTTGAGCAAGAAATAATGAAGGTAATTGAAAAGTTATTACTTTGGGGGCAAATTTATCTTGGCTTGTATTGCCTTGCAAATAGACTTGGCTGGTGAAGCAATCTATGTACTGCAGTGGGGGAACAGCTGTGCTTCAGAAAATCAGGCCATCAGATCTGGGGGAAGATTCTCCACTGCCTTGTTCTTTATGTGGTCATAAAGGTCTTGAACTAATCCCAAGCAACTGGTTATACTGTGTCTGATCTGACTAGGGTGAGGATGTACAAGCTGACCAGTGTCATCTGGGATAGGCTAAGACCAGTGCTGGCCAAGCCATGGGGCAGAGCTCACTAAGTTGATGGCAACTGGTCAGGTAAAGTGTGCTTGGATATAAACAGCAGGATCAGTGCTGCATGAGAGAGATAGGCCCTGGCCAACCTGTTGGCATTACTGAGTCATGTTAAGGGAGACCACAAGGATTTGGCCATGCATTTTCCTGATGGTACCAGCATTTCAGTCTCTTTCATATAATTTTTTCTCCTCTGTGGTTGTAGCCAAATGGTGGAGGTAAAAGCAGGATGAGAGAATCAGCTGATGTGGGGAGGGCTGGCTGAACCATCTGGCTCAAAGACCAGTGAGCTGGAGAAAGCCTGTGAGAAGCCACTGAGATGGTGGAGGCAGATGTATGAGGTGGGGTGAAAGGGTTGTATTTGTCTGAGTCTGGAAATGAGAAGGACAAGGCTTCAGCTACTGATGGGGGAACAGAGAGGCTGGAGCCAAGCTGTGCTCAGAGATGCACATCAACAGGACAAGAGACCATGGGAACATTGCCCCACAGGGGCAAATACCAATGAGGTACAATGAAATAACAGCTTCATAAGTTATTCATAAGTCAGTGTGGTCCCAAGACAGGGCAACAGTTGTGAGAATCTCTGTCTTTGGAAATATTAAAAACTCAGCTGGATGAGACCCAAAGCAATATGATTTAACTTCGAAGTTGTCCCCTTTGTGCAGGAAGGAGGACCAGAGACCTCCAGAGGTCTCATCCTACCTCATTTGTGCTGCAATGTTGCTGCTAGTGTGAAAAGAAGAGGAATTAAATCCTGCTAGTTCTGCAGATCTGAAGAAGTTGTGGAATCTGCGCTCTGCCTCACTAGAGAGTTGCATGTCACACTAAGGTACAGCTGATAAGGCTGTACTAAAGGTCTTAAAGGGTTTTTCTTGTCTCTTAGATGAGGAAATGACAGTGATTTTGTCCCCTGCATCTCACAGAGGGGTGGGAGTCTCCTACAAGAAGGTGTGTTGATTGCTTGAGATGCTTTCAGTGATGGTGCAGGAGTGCCTGTGTGAATATCCAGCATGTGACTGGTCACTTCTGCCCTGCACACTTTGAAGAGAGAAAACCAAGAGAAAAACAAAAGGGAAAATATGCTTCTCAGTGTCTGCCTGGGACCTGGCTTAGTTGCAAGGATTGGAAAGCAACACTTCAAAAAGGGATTTTTGCTTTTTAAAAATTTGTTTGGCTTTTTCTATTCCTTTTTAAAAATTAATTCAAATGAAACTAAAGTTTTCACATGTCAGTTTTCTTTTTTTAAAAAAGCTCTCAAATAATTAGAGTACTCAAAGTAAACAGGCTGTTCATGGTTTATTACCTGATGTGTATTATGGCTCCATTAAAGCACTGTTGCACTTCTGCCATTTTCCATATTTCAAAATGTTTTAAAGACGGGATTCAAATCATCAACATTAATTGCCAGCCAAACAGAAATGAACCTTCTAAATGGGAAATAATTTTATAGTTCTAATTTGATTAAGTAGTAAAGCACACTGTTTCCATCTTAGGTGGACAGTAATAACGTAAGTAAAGTTAATATTTAATAATCTTAATGTGCAGGCCGTGTAGTTCCATTGCACACTGCAGCAGTGAGGGCTGCGTGACTCTCACTTGCTCTCTTGCTGTATGTTTGCAGACCCTTCAGGTAAACAGGAAAGAGAGGATGGTTTGGTGCTAATGAGACGAAATTCTCTTTCCAGAGGGCTCTGGATTTTAATCATGTGCTCAGGACTATAGGTACAGGTAGGTAATTGTGTTTGTGTTTGGTGATAATGGCTGAAAACCAGGAGTGGATGAGCTCCTCTGGATGAAGCTGGGACTTAAACATACAGAAGTATTTGTGTAGGTATGCACACACACACACAGTCACACGTCTTCTCTCCCTGTGTGGTTGGTCATTGCCCACACAGAAATCTTTCCAGACTTCCAAAGTTAATTTTTAATGTTGTTTTTTAATTCTTGTCCCTTTCCTTGCAGTCTTCAAGCAAATTCAGATGAAATATGGAGGATCCTAATGTTGCAAGCAGGACCAGCACTGTGCTGTGACCAGCAAAAGCTGTGGGACAGACATGCCAAGACATTGCTAGAAGCTGAGTCTTGAGTTCATGAACTTTTGGGTCTGTTTCTACCCAGCTGTGACTCTGCATATGCAGAGCATGACACAAGAACAGAGTGAAGAAAAAGTTAGGGTAGAGTTGTGTGTGCTGGCTGGCAGGGAGGAGAGACTGTAGACCAGCAGACCCTTAGCAGGCACTGAAGGATTGCCTCTCCTTGACTGTGAGTTCAAACCCATCTCAGGACAGCTGCGTCTGAAAGAATTTTTCTCAACAGTTTTATTTGCCACATGTTGGTAACTCACCGTTCTGCTCGCTTCCATCACTGCAGTGAGGTCTTGTCAGCATCTTGGCTAACAGGTGCTGGGCTCTTCTACAGGAAAGATGCCTTTGCAGGGCAGGTAGAGATACATGTGTGGGAGAAAGGCCATGACAGTTGCCCAGGGCAGATCAGACTCATTGCTTGCAGAACCATGCAAGGTACAAAGAGCTTTCATGTCTCTGACTTGCCTGTACCTTTGTAAAGCCCACTCAAATCACATGGGCTTCACACAGCAAGCTGAGCAGCACCTTTAGCCAGACCATGGCTCTGAATACCAAGCCTGGCTGGGACATGCCAAGCCAGAACAAGATTGGTCCCACAGCTCTGCAGACTGATCTAGTAAGTACTAAACCTATGATCTCTGGACATGAATTAATGTGAACTACTTCCAAGACCATTTGTTCTGGGTGGGAGCAGATGTAGAAATTTTCTAGTGTCCTCTCAAGTGACTCAGTTGAGAAGAAAAGAGCCCCAGAACATCACAGGTCTAACATTTTATTTCCCTACCAAGCCTGCTCAGCATCTTGCAGGATTTGACCTCTTGCATCCTGCCTTTTAATTGCTGACTGATTGTAATATAGGATTTTATTTTCCCTATAATGGCTCTTGGGGCCCCCAGATGTTCTCCTCAAGTGTGGTTGCGTCAGCACTAAAGATTGAATGACTGATACCAGCAATTTTTACAGCTTGAAAGAAGAGAAATATGTGAAGGGGATTTAATTTAGCTCCAATATTGTGTCTTCATCTTCAAGACTCTACAAGAAAATGACACCAAAAGGTTATTTTACAATGAGAGGAGGGAGAATTAGCCTGAGAGAGGGAGAGATCACCAAGCTGGCTTTCTAATATCAGTTCATTACAGAGAACGCATTTACGCAGCTACTTTGCTGCTGCTGTTAATTTAAACCTGGATGATTAAAAGCTGTAATTGCACCATTTCAAATAAATGTCCACTATCTTGATTATTATATTTTTAATTAGTGAATCTCTGTCAAATGTTTTTATCCCTCTGATTGATTTGTTTATACTGCATTTATTTATAATTTCTTGATCTCCCTGACCCTACTATCTCCTGAGCACAGGGTCTGGTCATGATTCCAGCAAATGGAAGAAGACTGAACCAGAAAAGAGCAAAAGGTACCAGGTCAGCTCTTCCTTATGAGATCTTTTCAGCTCTCCTTTGCCTCCTGACCCAGGTGCTCTTCTGCTCTTTGCTCTTCCCCAGAGCTGTGAGGCAGGATGAATAGCCTGGACAACTGGCTGGCTGGGAGGCAGAAGTGAGGAAAATTGAATTGCCATCCAGCAAAGCTCAGGCTGTGGTATTGGCAGGAGATTCATCCCGTGTGTTAGGACCCATTCCTTAATTGTTGCTTCACAGGCAGGAACCTGCACCTCTTTCTCTGGGGTAAGTTCCAGAATAAGCACCTAGACCCATGCTCATTGATGATTACCCCATTGTGTGCTGTTCTCTACCAGGGGCAAGGAGGTCCAAGAAAGAATGGCTTGTAGATCATTATCTTGATGTTCAGGGCATTCCTGGTTGCTGCTCAGAGCCTGTGCTGAGGGGCACACATGAGAACATGCTGAGAATATTCAAGAGGCTATGTACTCCTCTAGTACTCCAGGGCATCTCTGCTGATGCACTTATTTCCTATCACTTGTAATGTCTGCAGGAAAAGGATGGTCACTTGCTCTGACTTTGTTCTGCACCCACTACAGGAGGCTTCTGATGGCTGACAAAGGCTCTGAGGCACTTTGATAGCATGATGCATCATGATGCATAGTCTGTCTGCCAGGCAAGTATTGCAAAGCTTCCAAACACTTGACTTTCCCACATTTTCTACAGCCTCTGGAAACCTTAAGGAATGGATCAGGCCTTCAGCATTGTAGAAAAGAAGTTTGCCTGGCTGCAACATAGTGTGTGGCCTCACCATATAAGCTCTGTCTGCTATTTCATGGCTTTTCCTCTAGCAGTGAGCCAGATGCAGCAGATGCAGCACTGCAGCCTCAGAGTGGGACAGGAGGACAGCCTGATGACAGCATATGACCAGAGAGGCTTTTGTAAAGGCAGTGATATTGCTGGGATAATTTTAGTGTGGACTGAGTGACAGGGAAGTAGATGGACTCCTCAGGATGTCTGGGCATCTGTACATGAGCATTTCCAGAAGCAGTTTCTCATGGGGCAAAAAAGGGAGCACAGCATTGAAGGAAACCTCCTGGAACAGCACATCTATTTGCCTGACCTTTCAGCTCAACAGGGATATGAATTTGCTTTTGGAAGGTTGTATAAAGGGCAGCCAATTGTGTTGCATGTGACATGGCTCCACTCCAGTGTATGTCTTTCGCACGAAAAAAGAAAGTGTCACAAGGACCGAGTGGGAAGGAATCAAACCTGTACCATCAGCCATGTTCTCAGTGTGAATCCTCCAGCTACATGGCCATAAAATAAGGCAGAAACCACACATGGGTCTACCACAGTGCGATTTCATGGATACTGGAACAGTCTCTGGGCAGGTGGATGAAAGCACTGGATGAAAGGGGTAGGTGAGGGGGTGGCCATGACTTTGTAGCAGCATTAGAGAGAATTATAGTCTGCAGCAAACAAGTAATTTTGGCCATTCAGAAAGGGTAATTACACTTTGAGATCTCTGGGTTGTAATTTTCTTGTTGTCTAGTAAACAGCCCGTTCTTTTTTTCTTATTTTAATTAAAAATATTGGTTTGTCGTGTTCACCAGGCAGCCAGCTCACTCTGCCTGAGCACAAACGCTTAATAGCATTTTGAAATTGACTGAATTGTCTATTAGTAAAAAAGCCTTGTAATTTAGTGAACATCGTTTAAGTGCTTACATTTATACATGACATAAAGCTAAGGACACTCACCTTAAGAACTTAGATACAAGAGGGGTGTTAAAGACAAATCAAGGCTGTTTTACATCAGAGTAGCAGTGTACTCTTTGGGAAAAGTGGAGCGGATGGACCGGGGTGAGGCATAGGCATTCTGTGGTTGTCCATAGCAACTTTTCTGTCTCAAACTCCTTCAGTCTGACAAGTGGAAGTGGATTTGAAAGTCTATGTCTTATTGATTTTACCTAAGAGAAAACAGAAACTTGTACAAATCGCTTTCCTTAATGAATTTCCTCTTGCAAACTTTGTCTTTAGCAGGCTCTCTGGGCAACTAGTGGTTGTTGTGCAGAAAGGCAGAGATGCTTCTTGTAAGGTCTGATCTCTCTCCCAGCAGGGAACCTGGGCACTGTTGGCCTAATAGTTTACAAACCATGAATGTTGGAATGCTAGAAAATTCCATGTCAGAAGCACCCTTGTGGAGGCTGTCCAGGCAGGGTCAGCACCCAGTTGGTTCTCTACCCTGTACCCTTGCCAGATTTGTGTGCTCTGGGTTCAATTTTGACCCAAGGCATTAGTCTTACCCACCTTACCTTATTTAAAGGGAAAAAAAAAGATAACTCACATAGTTATTCATGCTGGAGTTCATTGGTTTGTGGTTCAGACCATCTTCCCACTTATGTGTGAGTGGAGGAGGCCTGGATTATTCTGAGGTCCCAGTACTATTTTTGCTGGTGATTCTTCATGCCACCAGTGACATCATTGTGCAGCCCTGGAAAGGAGGGAGAAGTATGACATTGGCATCCTTCAAGGTGACCTGACTAGTAGGGAGCCGGCTGTGGGCTGTCTTGCTCTCAAGGTTGTATTGCTGCTTCAGGTACAAATTTGCTAGAAGATGATCTCTAAAACATCACCTGCTTTGTGCTTTGCAACCCTGTGAGCTGCCCTGGGCACCTCCACTCCTGCTTCTACAGGTTTTTCATTTGGCCCTTGCCTGGCAGTAGGATCGAGTGTCTTCTGGAAGTAAGCTTTCACCTGGGAGCAAGCTGCATCTTCAGTCAGGATGAGGTGGTCCAGGATCCTCACTTCTTTCAGCTTGCACAAGTTATGCAGCAGTTTTCAGTGGGAGTTTGTTTATGTGCTCCCTCAGTGTTTCCTTTGGGAAAGCCTTTATGAGCATGTGGGCATCCAGCAGGATTTCATTGATGTTGATGGTGTTTATGGTGTTGATAGTGCCTGGGAGAAGACGTGGTTTCTCCACAGGCACGAGGCCTGCAGGTCAGAAAACTTACCTAGGCTGCCATCAGCAGTCAGGCTGCCTTGGAGCAGCTTCAGCAAGGCATAAAAAATCATTTAGTCAGATTTTTCCTACACCCTCTTCATAAGGACATTAATGGCCATATTAGCTTCTGATATTCCTCTATGTCTCCATCCAGAAATTCTAGAATTAAGGTAAAGACACCCTTAAACACTTCCACTCAGGCCTCCTGAGCCAGTTTTATCTCCTGGAAGGCACAGTTACAGGTCTGGAAGATGCAGTTACATCACAGAATGATTTGTTCCTTCCCTCATTTCTTATCTGCTTCCTGCTGCTGGTTGATAAACTTGACTGATTGAAAGCTGGCTATAAGGAATTCATTAATGTGCCCAGACATGGCTTCTGCTTTTTTCCTCTGTCACAAGATCCCCTCAATTTCTTTCATTGCCTGGTTGCTGGTGTCAGTATCACCACTGCTAATGTGACAAATAAATAAATTGATGGTGGAGGTGACATTATGACGTGTCATCAGTGTCTGAATAGATGACCAGGGTTTCGAATTCAAGGTTCATATCTAACTGAATAATATCCTTCAATCTAAAGACATTGTGTTTTCTGGAGACCAGCCTGCTCACTTGCACACCTACATGTGGAGGCAGTGCCTGGAAAGCCACATCTGCCACACTGAAATTTCCTCCTTGAGAGCAGGTGGGCTCTAGCTTCAAGGATGCATCTCCTGCATGCTGGCAGGAGACTTCAGATCTTGTGTTTGAATTATCCTGAGGTTTCTTGCTGAAACACATTGTTGAAGAAACTCTTGACCTGCTGGGTTCCTGTTTTGCAATATGACCCAGCATCCTCATATGTTCTTCAGGAAGATCCCCAACTGTTTGGAACAGGATTTCCTTCCTCTGCCCCTGCCTTTGCTGCTTAGACTGTGAAGTTTCAGAAAAGCTGAGTGAATAAGGAGAGGATGAACAACAACAGAAAATGCTGAGGGAAGAAGGTTTGCATGGAAGCAGTTTTTTGCACATCGCCATTAGGACAAAACCCACTATATTAAACCATAGGTAGAACACTTGTTTTACTCTCATATTATTTCACTTAATTCTAATTCATTAAAAGTCGACAACTCTGACGTAAGAAATGCTCTCTAGAAATGAAGACCAGACACTTTAGTTTGGAGAAAAAAAATCTTTGTCAGTTTAGCAGCACTGCCTGCATCCTGACGCGGCTCTGGCCCCCAAAAGTGCGGCTCCTCTTTGCAGGACCCCTGACTCCAGCCTATCTTCCTGTGGTAAGGTCGTAGCCAGAGCTCGTACAGCCCCCTGGCACAGATGACCCACATCCTAAGCATCTTACAGACACAGACCATGAACGGGGCAATTTGTGCTCTTTGGCTCTCTCTGCTGGCTGCAGCACACCTCCGTCCTGGGCTTGTGCTCCACACTGTCCCCCCCCGGACCACTGCACCCTCTGGAGAACACGCTGAGACACGTTGTGGAGGGGTAGAGACACAGTGAAACAGTGCTGTGTTTGAGCCAATCACAAACCCTGACAAGCACGAGAAGTAAAACGGGGAAGAGGTGGCAGAAAAGATTTACAAAAGAGCCTTGCAAATGGGACACCCCATTTCCAGGAGGATCCTTTTTCTTCATAAACCTCAGTCCTAAATGAAAGGAGATATTTTCCTTGAAGGCAGGGCACAGAGCAGTGTAAGGGACTAAACTCTAGCTGGGGTAGAGCAGCACCAGGCTTACTGCCTGGCTGATCAGATACACCGACTTTGGCTCTGTGCCCTCCTATCAGGGATTGAGGGATGAGTATGGAGACCCTGGAGCATCTCTTAGCTCACCTCCTAGAAATGCTTTGCCAGGTCTGCAGGTCAGGAGCATTTCATCCCTCTGCACAAGATGCACAGCAGTCTACTGGCTGCAAGAGCCAGTTGCACGGAGGGGAGGCAGACAGCAGAGAGCATGAGGGATGCTCTGTAGTTGTATGCAGGATTAAGTCCCTCTCTCTCTGGTCCAACAGCAAATCTGGGTGATGAACAAAGTCTGGATTTGCATTTTATGCTTTCTCAGGGAATCTCTTTGTAGGATATACTGGGGACCTCAGTTAAATTAATTTTGTAAGTTAAATGAGCAGTTGGTTTCTTTATCAGATTATGTTGGAAATAGTAGTTCATTTGTACTATACATACAAGCAAAACTGAATTCAGGGATATTTTGGTGGCCTTGTTAGTATCTTTTTCATGTTCTACAAATTGTGTATGGGGTAATTCTCCTAAGACTGGGATCCAAAAAGTCTTCTGAGGTACTCAGAGCATCTAATCAAACAGCTATTCTCAGAAGAGGAATTAGGTCTTGGGAAAAAAAGTAACAAATAAATCCCTAATAAAACAAAGGAGAAGAAAAAAGAATAAAATGTGTTTTATTGCATTATTCTGGTGAGGAGCTCTCTAAGAGTCAGAAGTTGTTCAGAGAGCAGAGAGAACAATCTGTTCCTTTATCATAATAACTTTTATTGCCTAGATATAGCTTTTCTTACCTTGGTCAATAAACATCCTGCTGCTTTGCTTGCTGGGAATTAGGACTCAGTTGCAGCAGTGACTACTTCTTTCCAAACACATGGTGCCAATCCATACGGGGGCTTGGGATTGTTCTGGTGCTCCCCAGAGATTCTGGAGTTGGAGGAGATGAAAGAGAAGATTCCTGTGGTGACAGCAGAGGTCTGGGAATCTGAGATGCTCCTGGTGGCTGCAATCAGAGTGCTGGTGTAATGCTTGCTAGAATCACAGTGGCAATGTAAAGGCAAAGGCAGCACAGAGCATCTTGCGGGCTGTTCTGGGTGAAGGATTGTTGTGCCCATGGATCCAGGCTCTTGGTCTTTCCTGTGGAGCTAAAAGGAATTAGCTGGTGCCAGAGTGGACCCAAGCTATGAAATCTGGCTCCCACAAGTATTTCCTCTGCATCACATCTAAGATCACTTCAAGCTATAGGTCACAAACAAGCCTTCAGGAACAAGGAAGACTTGCCTTTTTTACCAGTTTGGCCTGCACATAAAAAAACAACAACTCATAGCCTCCTTTCTAGACCAAGAGACATCCCTAGCATCATTGGAGACTTTGCCTTTGGGGATGGTTGAGAAGTTCCTCACTGACTTCTGATAGGGGAAGTGTGTTTCCAGGCCTTATACAAATTTTTCTGTTTTTTATTAAAAGCAACTCTTAAGGCAGCAGTTTCAAGCCCTTATATGTGACTCCTCACAGACATTTACCTTTGTTGCCTCAAATGAATCACCAGGTTGAAGATACCTGCTGGAGTGGGATTGCTCTGG
>VYZS01008728.1:0-20126 GCA_013400695.1 Neodrepanis coruscans | reverse complement strand
CCGAGGCCTGACGGCAACATCAGCATGATGAAATTAATTTCTCTTTTGCAAACTAGAGATGAGCAGAGGTGCCACATACTTTAACCTCACATATAGTCTTCAGATCTATGAAGTAGATATAACAGATCAAATTGAGAATAAATTCCAAGACCGGCTGAATTCTTGTGGATTTGTCCACAGATTTTTTTTCACAACCCTCAAGGTTTTAGGTGACCGTAATATTTCCTTTGTCCAAAGCATGGCATGGGCTAAGCAGAACACATTGTGACAAACAACACTGAGCTGCCTTTTCCCTCCACTGTATGACACCCTGAATATGCAGACCTTAATCGTGATTGGAGACCCAGCCAGCATATTCTGAGGGAAACAGTGACTTCATGCAAAATAAGTAGGCTTTGACAAGTAGCTTTTAATGAAGCTTCTTTGTTGAAGCCCTCAAATTGCCCTCAAATATTTAGCAAACACAAACCTACTGAAGGCGCTTGAAAGAATTTGTGCTAATTTAAGTCACAGGTGAACTGGAAAATCAGCGTGAAGCAGACTTCACCTCTTCTGCCCAAGACATGAAGACTAGTCAACCACAACGGGCAGTGTTCTTGAAGGAGAGCTAATTACTTGGCATTGAAAGAATTTCTCTGTCATTTTTTTCAAGGAGAGTCAGTTCCAATCTTTGAGTTCCAGCCCATGAAGATGGGAGAGTTGTCCCTTGGTCCTTGCTGGAAGCGAAGAAATGCTAAGCTTATCCATGCATCAGCAGACTCTGCCAAGAGCTGGAAATTCCTTGGCTGTATAATTAATCTGTACAAAGGCAAATCAGACTCCTACACAAAACAGCTGCATCACATTGGCAAGCTGTGTTTTTTCCTCCTGCTCTACTCATAATGCAGATAAAAATGTTCTCAGGCATGGGTCTAGCAAGCTTGTATCAAATCCATGCACATGTACTAGTATCAACTCAGCTTCCAGGAGTTCAACAGCCATGAAGGTTGGGGCACGTCTATTTGGAACCAAACACATGTTAAGCTACATACAAAACAAACAGGACCCTAAAGCCCTGTGGTGATACGCTTATCTTCAGTCTGAGGGGGTGTTTCTAAGTGCATAACTCAGAACTTACCCATTGGCCTTTATTATAAAGATAAAAGCGTATTTAAAGAAGCATTTGTTTTGTATAAAAAATAAATACACACCTGACCTTTGCTGAAGTAATGGTTAAGTGGTAATTTATACACCACAAGCCCACTTGCTTCCTGGTAACTGCAAGACATCCAAGAACAGTATACCAGGCTCATTACAACATAGTTGCATTTTCACCTTATTATGATTTTCTAACAAATCCTGATGCTTGGACTAATCAGACAGCCTAAATGTGAAGCCTAGCAGAGACAAATCCCTGAAAGAAATAGCCCTCTTTAGTTCCCAAGAACAACTCCATGGTGTTCTGGAGCAAACGTGGTTTGGTGTAGGAAACTGAGCTATACTTCATCTGAGCGCTGTGCTGCTGTCCTAGAGGCAATAGGATCCCTCTTGCATGCTGCTGAGGTATTTTATTCTGTTTCACTTCAGTGTTGCAGTTGCTGGTGAAAAGCTTCACATAAGCAGGGCACTGCAACAGAGCCATTTGAATGACAACCTCTCCAGTTCAACCTAAAGGGCTGTGACAGAGTTGCTTATCTGCAGAGTCTCTATGGGAACCAGTCATGCATTCCAGCCACTGGTACCATGTCCCCGTCCTCCAGTCATGTTGATAGCTTCATGCCTTGTTCCAAACTGCTGCAACAGTCATACTTCATTAATAGTAATAAAGCAGAATGAAATTATGGCTTCTAAAAGATTAAGTCATAGAAAAAGTGTGAAATTAAACAGGTCTAATACTTAGAGGGAAACTGATAAATATGCACTCAGTTCTCTCTGTTCAGGAATTCAGTGTAATGGATTTATTGCATGGCAGGCTTGCTTTTTCTTTTCCCTCTCTTCTCAGCATGGGGGATTTTAAGTTAAACAGTTTTATGCACACCTGAATTCGCTTGTGTATCCCAAATTGGCTGCTAGACAACTTGGTTGGCATTTCGGGTTCCAAACATCTTAATCTAGAGTCATTACAGTAACTAGGAGAGAGTCTGAATGTAGGAGGAGATCCTTTCTTGGAGAGTTGTCTTTGAGATCTTAATGTAAAAAGACACACGTATTAATTGAAAGCTTACCTGGAATGGCAATATAGATGTGCTAACCTTGTTTACACGAGCCATTAAAAATGCACAGGAGTGTTTGGTGTTTTCACTCAGCCGTAGAGCAATGTGCAATCCAACAAGCATCAGTTTCTGGATCATTTGCCAAGAGTGTTCATTATACACCATTTTCCTGAACATTTAGCTCATTTTCTAGACAGTAATGAGACTAAGATTTATAGACAAAGCATTTCACTGTAGATGAGTTAAGATCTCACAAGAGGGTCTGTCAAGTTAGAATGGAAGGAATAATCTGTTTTATACTGTAAGAAAGGTCTAAGAACAAAGGCTCTCATTTACTGAGTCTTTCTTGAGTCCAATTTCTTAACCTGGAGATTATGTAGTTTTTGGCCTGGAAACACATTTTCATGTGTGTTTATTTAACATCTTGTTAAACAGAAACTCATCATGGTATAGGAAAACCTTAGGAGTTAATCTATGACCTCAGTGAACTTTTTACAACAGATATGACAGAGCTGTTAATGTTTATACAGAGTGACATGATTTTCCACACTCAGCCCTGCCTTTCCAGGCTCACATGGATATACAGGCCAACACTAATTATTCAACTCCCTCTGCTTTTGGTTTCAAGCCAAGATGGAGCATCTTAACGAGTCCTACAACTTCTTAACAAAACTTCTTGTAATTTCAAACCTTAGTGGTCTGAGGGGACATAGATGATGATCAGTCATTTGATCAGTTTAGCATAAACCAGTTTAGTAATAACAGTGGTAGACTCCAGAGATTAAGCAGAGGAGGTATGCACGGCAAAAAGGTAGATGTGAGGTTGAAATAAACCTACTCCAATTTCTGTCTGAAACAGGAAGTTTGATACAGTGGCAGCGATGGGTGCATATCCAGCATTTATGTCAGTCTTATGAACTGGCAAGAGTAAAGATAGCAGAAAAGCAGAAAAGCTAGGGGAGGCTAATTTGTTATTTGCAATAAAAGGGAAGGTAACAACCAGGACAACGAGAATCTGTATTTGGTTTTGTTTCAGCTTCATTAGACTTATCTTGTTTCCATTTCCATCAGGTCTTTGTGTCCTTCCAGTCTGGCATTTCAAACTGAGGCTTTGTTCCAGAAGAAAGCGGGTCAGATGGAGAAAAATCTCAAACTGTATAAAATCAAGTATAGTGTCTCTGTTTCTAATGAAGCATTAACCAAATAATGCTTCCAAGGGAGCACTTGGAGGCCAAATGACTTCTAGCTTGTGGAACAGTTAAGTTCTAAATAACGAAGAACAGAGAGAATCAAATTGCTGTAGAAATGGAAACAATAAGGTGGTTATTTGCTTTTCAAAAATATGGGCATGCAAGACAGAGAAAAGACATGAGGGAGCTACATACAGTGCAGTTAATGTTTTATAAACAGCCTTTCTCCCCATCCCCACCGCCTGACCTCCAGCTGTACCCACCACAGTTCTCTTTACTGCCACTTCACAAAATGCTGGACAGAGGCCAAGGTGGACACATTTCTTGTTTTGTTACAGAGCATAAATGCCAGCTTAAGTGCTTTGCAAGCCAAGAGAACAGCTGCCTGTAGAAGGACAAGACAAGAGGAGATTGTCTGGGACATGAGCTCTGCTTTGTACCCATAGGCAATAGGCCACAGGGCAGTGAAATGGGGAAAAGGGATTGGATTCCCATGAGGCACCCAGAGGGCAGTGCTGCTCTTAGCAACCTGTCTTTGTATGTTCATCATAAGGGACATGACTGGAGAGGAGGAAACTAGACAGCAGACCTCTTCTGCAGATACCTTGCTGCCCACAGATGCTCATTTCAGAGGAGCATCTCACAGCCCAGGCACCCTCAGGGATTATGTTCTGCTCACAATGCCCAGCTCTACCCTTAGGCCCACAGGTTTAAAACATTGTCTTTTCCTTTACTTTGCTTATCTTTCAGAGGCTCGTAATCACACCACAGCTTCCTCCTGTTGCCCCTCCCAACACACTCTAACAACATCTGGAGCCTCTAGCCTTTTATAGATGCTCTTGAGACCTCACAGTAATTAATTCAACACTGGTAGGTACAGACAAATTCCCCTTCAGAGTTGATGTCCCCTATCAGACTTGCCCAACCAGTTGGGATAATCTGGCAGAGATCTGGATGCACTTCTTCTCCGGTGACCACAGTCCCCTGCGATTCTGGACCCAGAAGAAAATGTATTCATGGCCAACAGGGCAAGAAGGATAACTTTTAAGAGTCCAGCTGCCAGAGGAAGCAACAGTGACTGATTGAAACAATGGTGAAAGAGTGAATCTTGAAAACATCCCAGGAATTCACCATCTGGGATAAAAAGGTAGAATGAGATTTTGAGGTCTGATATAAGGTTATCAAGTCAACTCCCCATATCCTTAAAGGCATGTTCAGGGCCTGGATCACAGAAACGGCCTTTCTTTACCAGGCTATGATTCATATGAGATGTGACAGGAGATACTTACAGATGGTTCTCCTCTTGCTTGAAGTTATCCAGATAACTTCATCTACTTCCTAATCAGTACTCCCAGACTGTTTCTGTGTAGAGCACAAAAGGATTTTGTGTTTTGGCTCTAAATCAGCTGAAGTTCAGTTGAACAAAATTATAGTTGGGAAACAAAGATAAAAAAGATTACACTAATAACTTTGTGGATTTTTGAGTTTATTAATATGATATACTCATCTGAATTGACTTTTATTGATCAGAAATGGGTGAATTTTTCCTTTGTTATGAGGTGACATAAAGCAGATAGACTTGGCTCTTTTCTTCTTACTTGTTTTTGTATGTGATTTGATTTGGTCCACATGATACGTCTTTCTGATGTAGGAAGCAGGAATTAAAAACACATTTATTACATCAGAAGATACTTATTAATACAAAGCTGTTTCATGGTATTTTGCCAGCCTTCCTCTACATGAACAGGTGAATGATCAGTACAATAATATTGGCAGATCCAGCTGATTTCTCATGTCCTTTGATTTTACTATCAGATGCAACACAGAAAAATTCACGTAAGTGTCTTCTCTGCCTATGCATTGCAAACATGCACATGCAAACTTCTCTGCAAAGCTACCACCAGGGTAGAAATTGGGGTCAGAGAAGGCATGAGTTACACTGACATCTAAATTAGTAGAATCGCATAGCCTAAAGGATCCAAATGACAGCATCAATAAAAGCCCACCTGAACTTAAGATCAAAATATTTGCACCTAGAGAGTTCTCTTTGCTTCTACCATGGGTAACAAGAGCAAATTAGTGGGATGAAAGAAAACATTTATTTCTGTATTGCATGCTGAGAGAGTGGCTGGAGAGACAGAATCTTGTTTCCTTCTTATAACATGTGCTGGGAGGGATAGACTGTTACCTTTACTGTAAAACTGTGGGAGACATTTTCGTTTTAATCACTTATCTACCATATTGTTTACTTAATAATAAAGCAATTTTGCCAAACAACTGTAACTTGTACAGACAAATTAGCATGTTAAATGATGATCAGTCGAAAGATGGATAAGGTTAAAAGTACATATATACTTATATATCTCTTTACAAAATTTGTGTTTTGTTTCTATACATGAGAATATTTTTGATATTCTATACACACCTTTTTTCTGCCCCCCCCTTTTTTTTTTCCATATCCCTGCCCTCTTCTTGTCCTCCCCAGAGAAAACTCAGTGACACACTTAAAAAGGATATCAGATGAGTGTTGGACTTGGAGTAACATCAATTAGTTACGTTAGATAAAATGAATCACTTAGATGCTTAAGTTTAAATTAACTGGAAATATTTCTTTATCAGTTCAGTAATTGACGATTTAAAATTGACCAATGATTTGTTAAGCTACAGCTGAGGTGAGATGTTGAAGAAAACTGATTGGGTTATGCCAGAACCAGAGTAGACAGGAGAGCTTTCTGGGCCCATGTTTTTTCTTCAGTGTCTTCTTCCTGTGAGCCCTCTTATCCTGAGTGGGCAAGCATCAACAGAGAGACTGGGGTTTGGAGGAGAGATGAAAGGTGCTGCTGGGCAGGCAGGATAGAGTGGAGTGGCACTGAGCAGAAGGAGATGGAAAAACTGGAGATGCAGTGAGAAAAAAAGCAGAGAGAAAGGCAGAGGGAGTGCCATGGGTTGTGCATGTGCACATGCTGGGAAGGGGGAATTTTGCAATGAGAAAAGGCCTCCAGAGAGACTGAACCAAGAACAAAGTTAAGTTGTAAAATGAACAGCTTTTTATAAGAATTAAAAAAAAAAAAAAAGAAGACAAACATCACAGAAAAAGACAAAACAAAGACTTTGAAAAATAAGAACTTCTATAGGAACAAAGTAGAAGGGAAAGACAGAGACATTAAGTGGTAACATTACACTGTGGTGGTTGTCTCTCTATGTGTCACTCCCCTCCTCAGCTCAGCTTGCATCAGACTGTGACACAGCCTCACACAGGAGAAGTTACGATTTAGTGAGCAGTAAACTGATGGAAAATGCAGCAAGGGAAAACTGCAGGAGTTTGATCTTAGATGTGTACTAGGAGAGAAAGGGAAATTACCAGCTCTGCTGGTGTAGCAAGTACCATTACAATACCTAACACAGATTCCCTGCAGACTCCTTAAGAAAATCAAACTTATTTCTTTTAAAGTTTGGAAAGGAAAGTTTTGCTGAAATAGTATTTTCTGTATACATAGATCATCATAGTTTATTGGTTTATTATAGGGACAGCCTGAGACTGTGGTCCTCTTTGTTTCTCAGTATTTCTAAGTTATGTGAATGCTCTGCAACTGCCGAAAAATATGACCTAGTCTTCAATACTCAGTTGTTTGGTTTTAGACAGAGAGGGAAATTTTTAAGTATTTTACATCTACAGACAGACAAAAAATATATCAGCAACATATTTTGAATGTATTTATAGTTTAACTTTTTTTTTCTATTTTCTATTTTCTATTTTCTTTTTCTTTTCAAATAATAAATTCTGTACAGATGGTATGAATACATACATTCAGTAAAAGCATGCATACCTATATAAAATAGATTTCCTCATCAAAAATAATTTTGAGGGGATATAACAGGTCAAATCCCCTATATCTGCCTCACCCAACAATTTTGACCTGAGGATGAAAACATGGATCAGGCAGATCAAAAGGCCTTTTTGTGATGAAATTAAGACAAGACAGCATCTGAACTTCCTTAGAAGAGGTTCTTCTGGCTTTCACAAAGGGGTCATAGAGAAATAATTGTTAGTACTTTCCGACCTGATAGCTTCAGTGTGAGAACACATCATTGTTATTTCAAACCTGGGAAAATCAGGGCATAGAGAGGTCAACATGATTCCTTCAAGGACAGAGAATGAGTCAGAGATAGACCAATATGGAATGTTGTTGTTCAGATTTTCAGGCCAGGGTCACAGGTTTTGGGTGCACTGACTCCCTTGTCAGTACCAGATGAAGAACATTTCTAATTTATCAGTTGTGGAATTTCTATTCAGATAAAAGCCTCCAAAGACTGGGAGTCAGGCTCAGACACCTCAATACCCAAGGAGAGTTAAGTGCTAGTGAATTAAAGAACTGTTTACACTGAGGTGAGAGTACACAAATGCTGAAACACAACACTCTGCATTTAGGCTGCTTTATGGCAAAACCATAATGTCATGGAAATAACAGGCTTCCCACAGAGGTGGCAGTTGTGCTGAGGTGTTAGGAAGATAGTCGGGAGTTTAGATGTTGAAAGCAGGACTCAAGCAGAGCTTGGGTCCTTAAATCCTTCCTAAAATTCAGCCCTTGAATCTCCATCTGTGCTTCTTTTTCTCTGTAATTAACTCATGCATCAACTTCTTCTGATTTGAATAGCAAGCTAACAGCAGAATTCTATTCCCACTCAGAGAATTCCTGCCTATCTGGCTGCAGGAATCTCATCAAAAAAGGAGATGGTTGCACCAGTAGTCTATATACTCTCCAGTGCTCTAACTACAAAGATTTTTCCCTCTGCACAAGATGTTCAGTTGTTGAGATGGTGGCTTGGCAATTTGAGTTGCATTTGTGCACACAGTGCAGCCAATGATCCACTACAAAACATTATTTCTATTATTTAGATGTAGTAATTTCACTTGTCATCATTAATCTTCGATACATTTTGGTTGGTTTTTTTTTTGAATTGACAGAAGGGGAAATTAGCAAGTACTCAAAGGTTATTGATTTTATGGTACTGGTAACTGAGACACCATATACGCACTGCATCGTGCAAGAAGTATGCTTTCTACACTAATAAGACCTTGGATGCACCTTAGAAGGTTGCTTTTACCTTTTGCATGACCCAAGCTTAGTAAACTATAGTTTATTATGGAATAATGTGCACACAGAATTTGTGTGAGTAAAAACAGGAGCAGAAGGAGCAAAAAAGGAGCAAAAGGTTACCCCTGTAAATTCATGCTAGAATGAAAATTTGTCATTTTAAACAGACAACTGAACACTGTTATATATTAATTAATTTGCCCTGACAGTTCCAATGTGAGGAGAAACTTAATCTAATCTCTGTGTTGACACATTAGCTTTACAGCAGGATAAAGGCTGCTGGCATTTTGTTTTGATGTTGAAGGGTCATGGAGCTGGATTTTGCGCACATATGAAGCTGTCTTTTTACTGTCAGCAGTACCTATGTCAGTACTGAGACATTCAGGAGCGGTTATGATGCCATAAAATTCATTCACTGAAAGAAACCTATTTTTTTGTACTTCAGACCCAGAGAAGTAACTCATGAAATGTAGCTTTTGACATTTTCTTCTAGCACAGCAGTAAATGTCCCATCTCTGGTGTGTCTTTCCATTTGCTTGTCCATGTGCCAGCACATCCATGTGAGGCTACTCTGCATTTTCTTCAGATGAAAGTTTTGCAGTTGCCCCTGCAACTCCCTTGTTGGAAACTACAGCAGGTGGGTCAGGTTTTCTGGGAGATGCACAGAGAAGCCAGAAAGCAGCCAACTGTGAAATCTCACAGGCCTGTAAATCCATGCTTGACTTTGCTTCTAGACATATTGCAGTTTTTTCACATCACATCCTTATCAGTGTTATTGTAGCTTAAGCAGGAAGCTGCATACCAATGGAGATACAAGGAATGTATCTACAGACAGGGGAGGGTTACTTGGCGAGGTGAGGGAGTATCCTCATTTCTGACTGTTGTGAAGTATTTTCAGTGATTGACCTTGGATTTTCTTCCTCTTGGAAACCATGGCAACCACCATTTGTTCCTGTAAAATAATTTCTTTTCTCAAGAGAATGATTATATGTCTTCTCCAAACTCTGAGGTAAAATCTCCCCACAAAGGAAAAAAAACCCCAATTACTAAAGTGCAAGACTGAATTTATTGTTCTGAATCCCTATATTCTAAAAAGTGCACTGCAGCATGGTTATCTATTGCCAGCTGAAAAACTAGCCAAAGAGTAGCTGCTGGATGATTGTCTGTTCCTGTTTCTAGGTTAGCATAATTATGTCTGAAATAAATACACACATCTTTAGCGAACAACCATTTGTTTCCCTAATTAGCATCTGACAACCATTAAGAAAAGAGATTATACTGAGGCTTTTGTCGAGCAGTTTGGGAATCACTCACACACTTATTTCCCTGTTGTTAGTATATTTGAAAGTAATAAAGGCCCCTTGCAAGTTACCTGTGTTTCAGATAATCGGTCTGTGCAATTCTGGCTGTAGCACCTTATTTATCTTGTGATTCATCCATGCAAAAACTTCCTCATCTGGGCTTATGAGGGAAGAGAAATGTCTCTCACACATTCATACAACTCAAAAACATCTGCCAAGAAACCCACAAGCAAACTCAAACACAAAAAAAGAAGAAGAGAAGATTCAAACATACTTAAAAGGATGCAATAGCAGCTGAACTTGTCTTTGCATCACCACATGCATCACTTGTGGCTTCTCAGTGGAGAAAAAAATTGCAAAAAAGGCATGGAAAAGCCTCTTCATGTGCTTTGGGATCATCTCTGAGGTATCTGGCAATTCATTTCATAGGGAGGCAAGTTGCTGAGTCATTCAACTGTGCTCTGCTCATCACAGCTTCGCAGCTGCTTTGTTTCATCTGTAAACAAGGTATAGATGCTGCAAATTGCAATTTTCGGCCTTGGTCCTAAGGAAACAAGTCCTAAGAGGGAACCAGCTATTTATTCCTCTGAACAATCCCTCTCCTACGCTAACTTCTAGCAGAATTCGAACACATCTGAGTGAGAACATGGAAGCCTCAAGGACACTGATGCTGTTTTAAGCATGCTGGGCACTGCAAGCTGTGTAGGAAACAGACACCAGGTGTTCCTGCCTCCCTTGTTGCTTGAGCTCTGTCCAGCAAGTCATGAGGTTGATGACCCAAACTTGCTCCTGAAGACCCTGTAACTGTGTTCTCTGGTCCCACAGGGAGAATCACAAGGTCAAGTCTATGATCTTCTGCCACTGCAAGAGGTGAGAGAAGACCTTGGCACACGGATCCAACCAGTGTTGCAGTGACATTTAGGAGCATTTCATTTCCTTTCTCTCTCCTTGCAGCTTGTGAGCTTCTTGGGAAACCCAGGAACAGGTTTGCATGCCTACCCACTGCCTGCTGTCCCACCATCTCAGTGGCCCCCACAGCACCCTACTCTAAGGGCTGCACTGGTGAGGCACAGCCACTGAAGAGGCAAGAACGGAAGGCCATCCCCCTAACAGCACAAGGGAGGACACTCCTCAGCCATTTGCCTCCATGAGGTTTCTCCTGACTCTTCCTTTGGGACTTGGGCACCCTCCCTGGAGCTCCAGTCTCTCCTTACATACCTCATCATTCTGCACATTAGCCAGGCTGCAAAGGCAAGGTTTATGCACATTGTAATATCCCCATGGATAATGTGGATATCATGGTATACCAAATGGCTCATACTATTTGTTGCTTTCCTTTATCAGAGAAAAACCTTTCTACAATAGACATAATTATAATTCATGACATTATTAGTGACAATTAAATGTCAGATTTCAAAATGGACAACATAACTTCTATTTCATCACAAGGTTGTCCTCCTGCTGCTCTGCTATTAGCAGTCACTTTGCCTTGCAGCTACATACCCATGCTAGGGTATGTAGCTAAGCTCAGTGCAGAGCTCTATGGTTTGGAGGAAAAGTTGCTCTTTGAGGGCTCAGATTGTCCCAACAGGGCCAATAACAGGCATTCCTTTAATAGCACTCTTTTTTTTTTTTTTTTCCCCAGGGAGCACGACAGCAACAATAGATGCACAAAGACTTGAGGTGCATACCATCCCAGCCTGAAAGTGTTGGAGCCCACAGGGGCTTTCCCAGGTCCAGCCAAAGCACTTTGCAGAGGGTTGCAGTGATGCTGCAGGCAGACCTGCAGGAGCTCCTACTAGATCGCCAGCCTTCCTGGGCCATAACACACTATGCTCACATGACTGTGCTGAAAAAAAGGGCTTAGCAGACATGTGCACTAGCTCACAGATTAACTCTGCAGCCTTTTCCAGCCAGCGACTATAAAGTGAAGGATGAGATCTGAGAGCATTGCATTGGATTAGATATGCATTTGCCATCAAAATCAATCCTTTGCCCTGCTTTGAAAATCTCCATTTGCAGTTATCTCCCTCTGGGATGCAAGGAAAGAAAAGACAGGATGACAGGGAGAACGAATCCAGAAACTTTACATATATATTTTTTACATCTTGTAATTTACTAATGACATCCTGGAAGAATGTTCAGATTATCTGCATTTCTTTTCAAAATTTGTAAACATAGAAAAGGATGATATACTAATTGGGTAAGAAAAAGGAATTGCTTGTTTTATATAATATTGCTGGTCTTAGGTACAAAATTTAAGTCAGGTTCTAGATAAACATGTTTTTCAGTAGATTAAAAAACCTGCAAACAAATAGATGGCTGTATTTTTTTATTTTAAACTTCTGGTGGTGTTGGTGGTGGCATGTTGTTTTTTTGAGCCTTAGTGCACGTGAGGAATTCAGTACTTTTCCTGCAGCATGTGTGCCAGAAATAGTTGCATAAATAAACAAACTAGAAATTCTCCTGCTACTCCTCAGGTCTTGGTATTGCCACTTTCAGAAGGCAATTCTTCAAAACTCTTCAAAGCTTGAAGGCATGATTTGGTGATGAGCTGACATACAGCATGTGAGAGGATGGTCACAAGTGCTGTATGTTGGGAGAGACAGAAATTAAAATGATAAAATGGTGAAATCCATAAAGCAGGTAGTTAGATGTTTCTGCAGATGCTCCCATTTTTCTTCTAGAAAAATGTTTAGCATGTCAGTCTCATAAAAGGTAGGGCAACTGTTGGTGTTAGAAAATGGCAACAAAATAAAAAATCAAATCACAAAGTAATTACTGACCACAAAGCAATAAAAAAATCACAAAACAAAAAGGTTGTTCCTAGCTTTGGCCCATAGCAGCCTCACGCTTGTTTCTTACGGAGGTACAAAGGAATGAACAAGGTGACTGACTGACTTACCTTACAACATCATTTTGCTCCCAGAGCTCACATCCAAACTGATCCAGCAATACACATTTCTAGAGGGAAAAAAGTAAGCTTTGAAAGTGCATTAAGAATAATAGCGCAGCAAACAGATGAGAGCAAGACAGGGAGAGAGGAGGGATAAATACTGTGAAATGGCAGCTGATGCCAGCACATTTCCATGGGCTAGGACAATAAGAAACATGAATAAGATGTGGCTATTGGAGGCTGGAGTACAGCCCTGCAGTGTAGTTCAGGGAAGGATGGAGTCTGAACAATCAGACTGCTGGATGTGCACTGCAATTGTTCATTCTTAGTGTGGTAGCCAGTCCCACCATCTCATTCTTCATTTGGTCACTTATTCTTCTCACTTAAGTAGAAATCTGAATATTAACCTTTTGTACCAAATAGAGTTTGCATTCCAAATAACCCAAAATGTTTGATTTTGCAGCCTGTATATCAAAAATAGAGGAAACACACTAAGCTCAAGGGTGACTAGAACAGCAAAAGACAAGGTCTTTCTTCTTTCTATCCACTGAGGGCAAGGGACAAGGGATTCATGCTCCGTGCACCTCTGTCTACTTTTCTGGTTTTGAGGCAGGGTTTTTACAGGGGTGGTGAGATTGTTCTCCTCTGTGAGTCTTCTCACATTCTGAGGCACCTTTAGCTACATATTAAGCAGCAGCCTGCAAGTGGTTAGAACACCAGTCACAGAGATAGATGATGAAGGCTTGTGTCCCAGCTCCACCATTATCTCAGTGATTTTATCACAGAATTTCTGTAACAATCTCCTGGATCAGAGGAAGATGCTTAACCTAGGTCTTATATTCCCTAGGCAAGTGCAGACCTCGAGAAGAAAAGGTGTTTCTTTGGTGATCTGCCTGTTGCCCACCATCCTCCATCTCACCCCCTTATAGGGTATTGCAATGTGCAAAAATACATTATTCAACAAAGAAACCATTTTCTCAAATCCCACAGCTCAGGGAAATAGCTTTCACAACACAGTTATTTTAACAGCTATAGCAGCAGACAGTGAAGAGGGCTGTGAAACTAAAATGGAGGGGAAGATACTCCATGTCTCTAAGCAGTCTAAAAGTAGCCATGCTACTAGGAAAAAGCCAAAATGCAGAATGACATGGGTATGACAGCCACAGGTCAGGCTACATGCTGGGGAAGAGGGTGAGAGAGTGGAGATGCCATAGTAAGAGCTGCCTGTGAAACCAGTAAAGGGGTAGGGAGCCAGCTTTATTTGCACACTTCGTTACTAACCACTTGTGACCAGCAGAGCTTCAAGATGTGCAAAATGCCTGGAATAATTAGGTCAGTCATGTCTAGATGCAGAGACAACCTGATCAGACGTGGCTGTGCTGCAGCTTTCCGCAGGAAACCATGGCTGTCACAGCACCAGAATTCAGGAGGCGGGTATAAAAAGTCTGCATCTGAGAGGGTACTAAATCTACCCTATTGTCAACAAACTGAATGGTATACAGGAGCTGCCTGCACCTCAGCTTCCTTCTGCTCCCTGCAATTGTTGCATAAGCAACAATCAGAGGCTAGTGAGAATAAACAGGGGAGATAAAATATATTCCATACCATCTTGTTTAAACGTAAGATGAATTTTTTTATGCAGCAGGACACGTAAGTCCATGCACACAGTATGTGTTCAAACTGAAGCTCACACTCAAGAATTTATGTAGGTAGGGAAGGACTGTGCAGTAGCAGCCTGAATGCTAAGTAGCTTCATCATCTCCAGAATATCAAAACATCATCTTATGTTCCAAGAGGATTCTTTGATTAATGTAATTAACACTATTCTGCCATGTGAGGCAGTAGGTGTGTCAGTCCCAAGCTCTCACTGGCTCCTGCAGACATGAAGAGGGGAAGGGGCTCTCCTGGCAGCTGAGCTACTCCAGCAGGAAGGCAGCTGGTGCATGTGGGCAGGTTCCACGTCTTGCTGCCTGGGGGTCCACAGTTGCACGTGAAACACTGTGTAGCTCAGCTTTGCAGGAGTCAGTTCCTCAACATCAATGAGAATTGTGCTGCTAGTGGAAGATGATAGAGCATTTTTTGTAGAGATTTCAAAACCTAACAGTGGCAATTTGTGTTACAGTCATACTACCAATTCTCAGACATCCCATCAGTGTCCTTACACCAGGAAAATACAAGCAGCAACGTGTTTCTGTTGTGCTGTTCTCTTTTTGTTTTCGTGACTTAATAAAGCAGCCTTGCTAACAAGAGCAGGGGAAATTGATCTGATTTGGTTTTGTTTTGATTAGGAGGTTTGCAGGTTCCTGTGATAGCAAACAGAAATCTTCCCTATGTGTAAGCCCCAGGTCCAGGATAAGAAAGTTCTTGAAATTGACTCCATTCTTTTTTTGAATTGAATATCCACTGAAGCAACTCTGCTTCCATATTCTATGTGTGTTACAGCCCACACTATTCATTTTTCATCTAATATAAAGTAAAATGTAGAGAGAGCAGCTAGTTAGCAGTAGCACAAGACTACAGTATACGTGGAATTTAGATGATATTTGACATATAAAAGAACAGGTTTTGGAGATGGGTGTTTGGAGATTTTTATACCAACACACAGGATTTCTTCTAGCTTTTGGTGTAAATTATTCTGAAGAAACTTTAGCAATAGAGAATTATGTTGGTATCTAAAATTTTTAGGTTTTGCATTCAATTGCTGGTCTTCAGCATTTTAAACATTCTCTACTGATTACTGTAATTTCTTTCTTGCCTTTCACAATAGTATCAGTAAAGATCTTAAAGGCAAATATATACTACAAATGAAAATAGATCAATAAAATGGCATGGAAAATAACTCATGCAACAACAGTTATTGAAACAATATTAGTTGATTACCTAAGGTACAAGAAATGTCCTACAGTCAATCACTCTGTATCTAGCAATTTAGGAAGAAAGCTATCTTAATTTTCTTTTTAAACCATTTAATTTAACTATTTTAATATAGATTATGCTTATAGTAAACTCCAGATGATTTGTAATACAATAAGAGTTTCTAGAAATTTTCAGTTGTGGTAGGAAAGACTGTTACCATGCATTGCATCATATACTGGCCCTGGTTAGGCTGCAGAAATAGTACCTTATGAGAGAGTTGTTATAAAGATTAGAATTCTGTGTCATAAATTACAACATAATTCCACCATCTCAGGGAACAAAGCATGACAGCAGTTGACAAAAATATACCATAGTTATGGACAACAACTGAAGAAGAGTATCAGATGGCATCCTGCCAAGAACCATACTACAAACTGGGCTGGACAAACATTGTTAGCTAGAAGCAGTTATTCCAGGATTCATCTTTCACTCTCATCTAAAAGGTGGCATATGTGCATATGTGTTCCCTGTCCCACTATGGCCTCAGGAAAACCTCCCTTCCTTCCGTCTTATCACAATTAGCTGTTTTCTGGGATAGACCCCATGACTCTCAAAAGCATCTTACAAAGCTTGCTGTCTGGTATGGAAGAAAGATGGATATTGTGGGTTGAAGCTAAAACTGGTTTTAAAGGCCTGGCACAGTGGCGCGTGGCTGTGGTCCCGCATGCCAGGGAGGCTGAGCCTGGTGGATCTCTTGAGCCCAGGAGTTCTGGGCTGCAGGTGCTGTGCTGAGCAGGCGGCCNTGCCAAGAACCATACTACAAACTGGGCTGGACAAACATTGTTAGCTAGAAGCAGTTATTCCAGGATTCATCTTTCACTCTCATCTAAAAGGTGGCATATGTGCATATGTGTTCCCTGTCCCACTATGGCCTCAGGAAAACCTCCCTTCCTTCCGTCTTATCACAATTAGCTGTTTTCTGGGATAGACCCCATGACTCTCAAAAGCATCTTACAAAGCTTGCTGTCTGGTATGGAAGAAAGATGGATATTGTGGGTTGAAGCTAAAACTGGTTTTAAAGGCCTGGCACAGTGGCGCGTGGCTGTGGTCCCGCATGCCAGGGAGGCTGAGCCTGGTGGATCTCTTGAGCCCAGGAGTTCTGGGCTGCAGGTGCTGTGCTGAGCAGGCGGCCGGGGTGCCGGGCGGGGCCACAGGCGGCCCGTGCCTGGCGGCCAGTTCCGGGGGCGCTGAGGGCGCCTCCATAGCTGGATCCATCTGCCCAGGGGCCGCTGCTGCTTCTGGCCCGGCTCGGTGCTCCATGCATGCACATGGGGCCTCACTGGAGACGGGTCCTGAGCGCTGACCATCCAATCGGGAGGGCAGGTCCCCTGGGAACCATCTACTCATGCGTGGATTGGTCCCCTATATAAAGGCAAGCGAGGTGGCCATTTGCTCTTCTTCTTCGCCGGAGCTGGTCAGGATAGCATCTCTACATGCCTCTGCGCTGAGTCCTGCCCCGCGTGCGGGCTGATTGGCGATTTCAGTGGAAGCGGCACGGATTGAGGACCACATCTTTCCATCAGCAGTGGTATTCCTTCCCGGGGAAAGGGGGTGGGTGGCTGCGGTTTTTCTAATTGTCCACGTGCCTTTTTTCAGGGCCTGGCAGAAACCTAGCACTACCCTAGAGTTCTCCTGACCGGCTGTGGGATTTGGAAGAGCTGTGGTCGCGGATTCCCAATTATCCCGGTGCCTCTTCAGGAGCCCCGACAGAAAACCCAGCGCGACCCTAGAGCTTTTTCCCCATCCAGACGTGGGGTCTGGGAGAGCTTAATTTGTCTGTCTTTGTGCTTTATTGTTGGTTTTCTGCGTGTGTAAAATAAACCTTGTTATTTGTTTGTTTTTCTTTTTCTCTGTGTGTGTGGCTTCTATCAGACCTCTCTTGTCAGTACCACGCTTCCTAGTGGTAAAACCATGACAATGGACTACCTGCGGGCTTTAGTTATTCAGAGTTTGGTTTGGTTTTTAATTTTCAAGTCCTTGTCCTTGTCCTTGTGCTTTGAATGCCCCTAACCTGTAGCCATTCCCTTTTCTGCTAAAATGCCATTTACTTTTTGGGCCAGGGTGAGCAGGCCTGGGAGCCACCCAAATGCGATGTTTTTTGGTGCCCCCTTTGGGACTGAGAATCACTAAGTCTTTGAGGAAGCTGGAGTGAGCAGTGGACAGGCAGATGGACAGAAGTTTGGGAGAGAGATGCAAGAAAAGGCTGGACCAAGTGCAGGATGAGTGGAGCAGCTGCTTGTCTCTAGAAAGAAGGGTTTATCTGCCCATTTTACTCTTGCTTTACATTAACTGATTGCATATTAAAGCTTTGGGAACAGTTCTCAGCCCACTCATACTAGATAGGGGTTAAACCAGAGCATGCAGTCTGATTCTGTATTTAAATCTCTCCAACTAATTAACTGAATATGTGTTCCTGGAAAGGGGACCTCTGAAAGCTCTAGCAGCAACTGGAGAGGTTGTTTGACAAGGTAGAGGTGTTGCCAAACTTGCATCACTTTAACATTTCCAAGCGATCTAGCCTAATGGGACTGACAGAAGAGACAAAGGCCAGGAAAGAAATCACAAGAACACTTTACACCACTTGGCCTTGATCTGCTCTGCTGTCAGAAGTTAAATACAATGCTCTATTTGAAAGGCTATGCTAAGAGTAGGACGGATATACAGGGACCTAGCTTAGGCATTTGGGAAAAATACTCTAAAGTACCTATGCNAGTTGGGAGCAAGTGCCAGTCTGTTAGAGGGTAGGGCTCTGCAGAGGGATCTGGACAGGCTGGATAGATATGTTGAACACAACAGTTTAAGATTTGACAAGTCCAAGTGGCAGGTCCTACACTTTGGCAACAACAACCACCCTCAGCACTACAGGCCGAAGAGAGGCTGAGGGAGCTGGGGTTGTTTAGCCTGGAAGAGGTTCAGAGCAGGCCTTATCATTCTCTAAAACTACCTGAAATGAGTTTGTAGCCAGGTGGGGGTTGGTATCTTCTCCCAGACAACCAATGAGGGGCCACAGCCTCAACCTGCACCAGGGGAATTTTAGGCTGGATGTTAGGAAAAAATTCTTCACAGAAGGGGTGATTGGACATTGGAATGGGATGCCCAGGAAGGTGGTGGAGTCACCATCCTTGGAAGTGTTTAAAAAAAGACTGGATGTGGCAATTAGTGTTACAGTTTAGTTGATGAGGTGGTGTTAGGTCGTAGATTGGACTTGATGATATCAAAGGTCATTTCCAGTCTGGTTAATTCTGTGATTCTGTAATTACTTGGTCTGTATCAGTAGGTATTACTACTGTCTTGCCAGGAAATACAGAACAACAAAATTGTCATGCATCATCCACACTGCTAGCTATTCAAAGAAGAACACACAACTAAATGGTTCATTTTATCAGTGTGTACAAACACCTGAGGGCAGGAAAGCATCTGAACACAGTAGGGGCAGCCAGCTCCAGCTGGTCCTGCTTGAGCAGGGGCTGGACCAGGTGACCTCTAGAGGTTCCCTTCCAGCCTCAGCAATTCTGTGACTCTGAAGGCAATGCTTTAATCAGAGACAAATTGCAAGAATCATACAGAATATCTGGGCAGAACTGTAGGGCATACATAAAGTAAGAACCCACTGTGACATAGCAGTGTCTTCTGAGTTTAGGATTTAATAAAAGGATGTAACAAAACCCAACTGTATTACACTGCACAGGATTAAATCCCTTCAGAATGACATTTCCCTTAAACTGGAAAAAACCCTACACAACCAAAACCCCCCAAAAATCCCCAACACCAAATCTAGAACTAAAACTGTTTAGTGCATCTGATCAAAAAAAATGAAGATTTCAAGAGGAATCTGTGTCTAAGATGACCATGATTTAAAGGCATTGTGTGAGATAAATTTTCAAGGAAGGAACTAGTCTAGGAGAAAAAGCTGTAAATAAAAATACACACTGGGCAATGACTTCCATTTTTGTTCATTTACAACCTTGCCACCAGTGTCCCTGCTACAACACATAGCTTTCTAATCTGGAACACTGTGCTCCTGGTCCCTCCTTGTTAGATTATCATTATCAGAGCAAAGAGAGCATTACTCATCAAGACAGAACAGAGGCTGCTCAAAGAGTATAGACAGAGATCTTTACTTCTCTTTCTTTAACTTATAGCCTGAGGAAAAGAATGTATCCTCATTAAAAAAGCCTACCTCATAGAAAATGGTTGTCCTCCATATTGTGTAACATGGTCATGCTCTCAGATGTTTATTGAATTTCACTTCTTTCATATCTGTGGTCTTCTGCCCATCAAACATCTTCTCTACTACTGGACTGCATAGAAGAAGAGAAAGAGCTGCAAAGAAAATATTTTCCTAGGTCATCCTATGAATTTTCTCTCTGTTTTGAGGAACTCAATTAGTCACAGCAGATATGGTGCATTCTTGGTGTCAGCTAAGGTCAAAGATAAAGTTATTGTTTGAATAGACAGTGGTAGGTAACCATGTAATGACTGAAGTGTCACCTCGGGGCCAGCTGTATTGGTTCTGTCTGAGATGGAGCCCATTT
>VYZS01008727.1:0-14814 GCA_013400695.1 Neodrepanis coruscans | reverse complement strand
ATATATATATATATATATGATCACGTCCCCTAGTAAGTTGCCAATGTTATTATTGCCATTATCTATATTAGCATCAATCCTGTTCACAGGCAACATGCCACTGTATTAGAAAATAATAACAACAATAACAAAAGGTCTATTCTGCAGAGAATCAGTATTCTAAACACAAGGGATGGAACATCAGATAGGTACAAGCTCTGGAAGAAGACCATGCACATCAATATGACAGGCAGCCCTGGTACCATGTCTGTTGTCTGATTTTTTCAATTATTTCTCCCCCAGGAAATTTAATTAAAAACAAAGTTTGCTTGAAGAGGATAAAGACAAATACAATAGTATACAAGTAGCTCCTCCCAAGTGGCAAAGGAGGGTGTTAAGCACACAGGTATTTGCTTGAAAATTTTTTCAGGTGGGTAACAGAAAATATGATTTTTATCTGATCAAGGAAAAATTATCAGCAAGACTGGACACAAACTGGATATAGAGAAGGGTACTATATTTAACACAGTACAGATGGGACATGCAGAGGGAGAACAGAGAATGAGATGGTTAAAATTTGATGGAGTAGAAGCAAAATCTTTGTAGCAGCATCTCTAAGGTTATTATTATGGAGGAATATGTTTTCTAATCTAAAATTAAAAAAAATTCTTTCAGATGTTGGGTTGCAAGGTAGTGAGAGTTTTATCTTTGTGAATGGACATGAAAGGCTGTCTAAGATCTGTCACTCAGGCTCCAAGTCTTAAGAAAATCCTTTATACAGAATGAGAAAATACTTTTAGTCAAAGATGAAATTCAGGGTGAGGATGTTGACCTGCAGTTCTCAGTAATAGAGCTAGACAGAAATGTTTTTCAATAGAAATGAAATAATTCACTTCAACTATTTTCTAAAATAAAGTTGCAGAAATTGCTAATATTTTGGATTGGATGAAAAAGCAACATTATCCTCCAAAAGGCTTACGGAACCACTAGTTAGACATATTCTAGAATATGATGTGAGGATAGATGAATGTTTAAAGACTGTTGTGCTAACTTTTTGCAATTAAACCATTTCTATGTTTTGTATTGAAATGTTTGGCTTATATTGTCATATCAGATTTAGACTGGAATCTTCAAGTGATCACATTACAAAAGAAGACCAAAACTCTGCACAAAGAATTCTGACAAATAAAATCCAAATAAAGGAACAAGATTTTATGCACTTATGCCTGAAGTCCATGACAGCCATTTCCACAAATATTAATAAAAATCAAATTTTGTCTGAAGAAAAATCTAAGAAACAATATCAGTGTTCATTATATTTTTGTTGAAGTGTTCAGTCATAGATATTTTACTGAGAAAAAAGGGATCTGCCAGTAGAAATGCATTTTGATCTTTGTTCAGGAAACATACAGTTTTCACAAGACAATCAATTAAGCCCCATTCAGATCAGTTGCTAAGTATCAGCTGCCTGTATGCAGAAACATAGAACTTGACATGATATGAATAATAGAGGCTAAACAAGGAACACAGGCATTAACTTCTGAAGTGGAAGAAAAGAGCAAATTACATTTTAATTTATAGGTACTTTGAATAGATTTGTCTGAAGAATTTTTGGGCTTAGTATAAAACGGAAATTCATTCACTTATCTACTTTGTTCTGTTTTCCTGCATGGGAGCAATTTGATCTATTGATATTGGTTAAAACTAACACATAAAAAATGTATTTGACAAAGACAAATCCTCTGTGCTATGTAACAATCTGCAAATAATTATGATATCTTAAAAATAATACTTTTAAAATTCAAGTTAACTACTTAGGATGCTGATACCTGGTATTATAATATTGAAATTAATATCTGGATTTATTAAATGTTGCAGTTCTAAATTGTATAATAGCATAAACTGATTTTATTCTCCAAACTGCACTGAGTAGGTCTTAAGGAAAATGAAAGTACTGACCTGAAAGATTAACTTGACACTATGTTGTTAATTTACCATAAACTAGCCAGTAGTAGGACAGGGACAGGATTTCCACAAATAGGTAGGTCTTGGTTGGGAAAATCTGTAAAAATGTGAGAGATAACTGACTGAAATAAATCAATGAAAATATATTTTCAAGAGGAATGTGGAGAAAATTTACTGCATCAAGTGGGATATGACATTATCAAGGTACTTGTGCAAGACAGGGAAGCACAGAGAGCAATATTATCTGCCTGTCTTTAACAAGAAATACTTGAACCTGCATGAAGGATGAGAGTCTAGAGGTAAATGTGTGTGTTGTGCTCTTGAAGGAAGAGCATATTAGAGCCATGGAACCAGTGGAAACACAGGGGCTGTACCCAGCTGCTGTGCAATGTGCACATAGATGGGACTGAGAGTACTGAAGTGCAGGGAGCTGGCCAAGAGGTCAGAGCAGAGATGAAGGAGAGAAAAGACTACAAGAGGATGCAGGCATGGCCTGCCTGCTTTCTCCCCTCATTTGGCATGCAGACATAGAGGAGTGTTCTGTGACAGATTTACGGCAGCACCCCTTTACAGATCCCGAGGTGCTGAAAGCCAAAAGCAGGTGAGCCAGGTACAAGGGAATCAGAGTTGATACAACAGACACTTGCCTGCATCTTGGATGCTCATAACAAGATCAGTGTTCAGAAGTCTTTTTAAAATTGACTTGCACATGTGGCCTTTATGGTTCAGGAAAAAATTCTGGAATTGCCATTGGAATATAACTTGGGAAGTTNGTAGTTAAAGTGAGAGGAATAGAATAAAATAAATGGATTTTATTAACATATATTATTATTATTAACATAATAATTATGCAGGTAGACATGTTTACAGTTTTAATAATTTTAATGTATAATTTAACTGGCAACTTGAGTATAATTTTATTTTTTATTTTGAAACAGAATGCAGACTGTCTACATGAGGCCATAATGTCCAATGACTATGCCTGGTACCTCACATCCAGGTCTCACAGACCTGGTTGTAGGATGCTGGTCATGTACAGGCCCAGCAAGGACACTTCCCAGTACCCAGCATTAGAGTAATAGATATCCCATTCTTGTGTGCACATACACACATACATGTACGCACACATGCAGTGTTGTAAACTGATTTCTCTGTGAGTCTGATGGATCCTCAACACCTTATCAGACCAGGGATAAGCCCAGGTGAGGACAATGGGGTATCTTAACAAACTATATTGCTTAAACTTTTAAGAAAGTGAGATTTTCATCTATCTTGTGATTTTGCTGCAACAAAACACTAGATTTAATAAATGCTTTTTAAAACCGACTGAAGCAATGTAATCCACAGTAAAAGGCCCTTTCAACAGCTAAGCATGCTACAGGGCATAAGAAGTACTGTGTATGAAATGTTTCTTTTGTAAATTAATTCCCAGCAGTCAAAAAAAGCTGGATACATAGCTGACAAAAAAAATAGCACACTTAGACTATAAACCCCAAGGTTATTATTTACTGAAGTCTACAAAATAACATAATAAAGAATAAATTTTTAGTGGTTATTGCAGCTGTATAGCTAAATTTCCATAAGCACCTCTGTGAAAATGTAAACACAAGAACACATAAACCCAAGAATTTAATCACTTTTTAAATAAGATTGTAGTTAATTTAAAAGTAGTTCCATTTAAGTTCTAGGTTTATGGTACTGGACTTAATACTTACTTTCCTTCCTAAGAGATCACTTGCCAATAGGCAAATTGCTGGGGTTCTTTTAATGCAAAAAATATCTGAGTGCTTTACAAAACACTGACTATGAAACTATCTGAATGATTCAGAGTTAACAACAAATAAATAACATCAGGCAGTCCCTGCACTTGTGGCCTTAATTATATAAAATAGACTTACTAATTGTAATGATCAAACTGATATGAAAGTATCATTAAAAATAATATTATTCCTATACAAATACTGTCACAGAAAGACTTATCACTTCACAATGATAAGACTGTCTCTTTATGGTTTCATCATCTTTTATGTATGTTGTGAATCATAGTTTCACTTTGACTGTTTTGAATGTTTTACTATTCATGTGTAACAGCAGATATAGACACATAAATATAATCTTTTTTTAGTTTAATGATTCAACATTGTTATCAAGAAACTTGTACTGAAATTCTGACATTCCCAAAGAAATATTTCCCTGAAAGTGAATCTTAGAAAATGTTGACATTTGTATTTTTCATTTTAATCATAACAAGAACAGATTCCAAAATGTCAGAATTTCCTACAGAATGGTAATTCTCTTTTTGACCAACTCTAATATGCCTACAAAAAAATCTGGTCATGGTCCAGTGGGTAATATCCTGTAATTTCTACTTGTTTTGCTGAGCAGCAGTTCCAAATTGGTACCCTGTGATCATTCTGCTATACTACTTTAAACCATTGCTTTCTGCTTGTATTGCATTGTTACAGAAACTCACAGGAACTCTTGTGCCTTCATCTGCAGCTACTGTGTCTGAGTCAATTAATGGTGGTGTCGCCTTCAGGCCTCGGCTGGGCCGAGATAAGAAGTGAGACAGGACTCGCAGCGAAGGGAGAAAGCAGCTTTAATGGTGGTGTCCGATGTTCCAAAAGAGGAAATTCATAACAATCTCTCCAATTTTATAACCTCTAGTGCCCACCCCTTTCATCTATCCAACTAAACCCCATCTTACTACTATGCCCCTAAAACACCCAACAGGATGGTCCCTTATTACCTATCCCCACCCCAGTCCAGCCTCTACTAGGCCTGGAAGCCTAACTCTAAGTTTTGACTTACTACCCCCCTCATCTATATAGAAGAATGCAAACATGTGAAGGACAGGCCGTTTTCTGCTCTTAATATTCTAAGTTACTCAGCTACCTAGCTATAGTGAAATCCCAAATATTAAGAACCCCCCCTTACGGCATCAGTGGCCACAGTTGTATCATCTTGAGACACCACATTCTCTTTGTGACATGAGAAATCACTGCTGGTCAGTGACATCTGCTTCAGCAGGAGCAGGAGGATCATCTTCCCAAGACAGAGGCACTCAGACAAAGTCTATTGCTAACTGTATTTACTCTACAAGCTTCTAATGGCACAAGCATCATGGTACAGGTGGTAACTATTGACTGTTTTATCTTTAGAAGGAAGTGCGGATGGTGAATGAAATGGCCAAAAAAATGACATATAAAAGAATATATGATAGGTATATACAAATCTACAGTATATGTTCCCATGATCTTGTTCAGCAGGAACAAGAGTCTCTTAAGAGAACTAGAAAGAAAGCATAGATACCAATCTGCTATCCAACGACACGAAGTAATAGAACCTTTGATACACTTCAGCTCTATAGTGTCAATGCATTTCTGTGATGCTCAGATGACTGCACAATGTTCAGTCCCTTTGCTGGTTTCCTTTCACTCTGATGCAAAACTGATGAACATTGTCAGTGACTCCTGTCTTACTCTGGTCTTGTACAACATGAGTAAATAGCATCTGAAGAGAGCAAGAACGGAAAGTTAAAAAGAGGTCATAAAATTGATGCCATAAGGGGGTTCTTAATATTTGGGATTTCACTATAGCTAGGTAGCTGAGTAACTTAGAATATTAAGAGTAGAAAACGGCTTGTCCTTCACATGTTTGCATTCTTCTGTACAGATAAAGAGGCAGTGAAGTCCAAACATAAGAGCTGGGCTTCTAGGCATGGCAGGGGCTGCATGGGGGGGAGGGAATAGGTAATAAGGGACCATTCTGTTGGGTGTTTTAGGGGCATAATAGTAAGATGGGGTTTAGTTAGATAGATGAAAGGGGTGGGCACTAGAGGTTATAAAATTGAAGAGATTGTTACGAATTTCCTCTTTGGATCATCAAACATCACCAGTAAAGCTGCCCTCTCCCTTCACTGCGAGTCCTGTCTCACTTCTTATCTTGGCTGGGCTGAGGCCTGACAGCAACAAAATAAAAGAACTTTGAATTACCCACAGCAGTTTTAGATCTCTATTATAAAAGGATAAGCCATTCTTAATATGCAGAACACTTCTTTACAGTATAATCTTGATAAAATCTGGATAGTTGGATACTTGTAGAAATGTTAGTCTTCAATCACTGCTCACTTCAATCACTTTGACCTACATCTGTGAAATATGTAATTTGTAAGGTTGTTGAATATATGTAGAAAATGTTCACTGTGATCATAGAGCTATAATGAGTAATGATATATAATAACTTTTTGTATCCATGATGGTAGGATGAATGTACCCGCGACAAGATTAAATCATGGAGCTCTCTGAAATACTTAGTACAATACTTCATTATTTCATGCAATAGTACTGTTTGATCCCATTTTCACATTCAGTAACTTGTATCTTTTTTCAAAGCAAAATGCTAAATTAACTTCAAGCAGATGTAAAACAGATATCAAAGCAAAAATATCACAGATATTTGAACAATGGAGTCATATGATGTTGGCCATGAACAGGCATGATGATAAACAAATCCTATTGATGTCTGGTAAGGTATCCCTTGATGCCATTGGTTATATGTTTTTCATCAGTTGGTTGAAGTGATACTTAGGAGCAAGAATAACATATGTCCTTGAATGCTACCTCATAGCTTTTAAAATCTGGCACAAGAGCTTGTTAAATTACACCTATAGAAATGATAGGTAGAGAAGATGTACTGAAAATAATTATGGGAAAGAGAAATGATATCTTCCTATTGTATAGCAGAATCTGTTGTAAAACAAATAATTCTGTGTCAGCCTTACTGAGAATGATGCCGTAAGGGGGATGCTTAATATTTGGGATTTCACTATAGCTGGGTGGCTGAGTAACTTAGAATATTAAGAGCAGAAAGCGGCCTGTCCTTCACATGTTTGCATTCTTCTGTATAGATAAAGAGGTAGCTAGACCAAAACATAAGACCTGGGGGGAACAAACAGGGGGTGGGGATAGGCAATAAGAGACCATTCCGTTGGATGTTTTGGGGGCATAGTAGTAAGATGGGGTTTAGTTGGATAGATGAAAGGGGTGGGCACTAGAGGTTATAAAATTGGAGAGATTGTTATGAATTTCCTCTTTTGGATCATCGGTCACCGAGAGTAAAGCTGTTCTCTCCTTTCGCTGCGAGTCCTGTCTCACTTCTTATCTCAGCCGGGCCGAGGCCTTGACGTCAACAAGATCAACAGTATGATGTTCAATAAGGAAAAGTGTGGATCCCGACCCTGGATTACAACAACCTCCATGAAGTGCTACAGCCTGAGTGAAGAGTGCTGGTCAACAGCCACTGAACATAAGCCAGCAGTGTGCCCAGGTGGTCAGGAAGACCAATGGTATCCTGGCTTTTGTCACAAGTAGTGTGGTCAGCAGGACCAGTGCAGTGATTGTCCCTCTGTCAGCACTGATGAGACCACACTTTGTTGGGTCAAGTGTGTTGTATTGTTATATTGTTATATTGTTCTGGGACTTTCAATTCAGGAAGAACATTGAGATGCTGGACTGTATCCAAAGAAGGGCAATGAAGCCAGAGAAGGGTCCAGAAAGTCAGTCAGTCATAGGAGGAGCAGCTGTTCAGCAGAGGTTGTTTAGCATGAAAGAAGCAAAGCCCAGGAGAGACCTCATCACTTTCTATAACTACCTGACAGGAGGTTGCAGCCAGCTGAGTGTCACTCTTCTCCCTGGCAACAAGCAACATAAGGAGAGGACATAACTTCAAGCTGCATCGGGGGAGGTTCATTTTGGACATCAAGATGAATTTCTTCTCAGAAAGGGTTGTTAAGCATTGGAACAGACTGCCCAGGGATATGGTGGATCACCATTCATGGACGTGTTCAAGAAACAACTGGTTGTGGCACTTTTACTATGACCGAGTTGACAAAGTGGTGACTGGTCAAAGGTTGGACTGAATGATCTTGAAGGTCTTTTCCAACCTAAATGATTTTGTGATTCTGTGAAAAACCAGTAGGAAAAATACGGAAGTACCAAAAGTCCAAAGGAGAAGGCTAAGGAAGATATAGGGGTCCTATTTCAAACCAGTGTGGGAAAAAAAATCACTTTAATCAGAATGCACTTGCCTCATCCATTTTTTTGTACTTTTTATGCTGAGCTAATCATCATTTGATTATTAACTTGGCTGAGCTGGGATTGTGGTTGGCCACCAGCATAACCTTCCACCATACAACTGTGGAAAGTTTTTTGCTCATCAGACATTGATGGGAAGAACTGGTAGTGTAACACCTAAGCTATTTTGGAGGTGAACACACTCACTAAGGGTATGGAGAAATAAAGAAAGATTTAATTCTTTTATACTCATAAAAATAGTGAACAAATATTCCCATGTTTTTTTCATAAAAGTGTTTAGCTGTACCTCTGACAGATCTTTGCTGTGTTACCTAATATGGGAAGCCTTCCTTCTCCCTTTTCTTACACTTTTTGTATCTCATACCCCTCTTTTTATCGTTCTTACTGTTTGGGTGATATTGTAACTCTAATACAGGAATCACAGTGAAGACTTATTCCTCTCCTGGTGGGGTATATTGAATTCAAGTCTACAAACCACACTCTGGCTGCCTTATCTAGGTTACTGTATGACTTTCAGACTACTGCATTGAAGACTCTAGAAACTGATACTCTTTAATGAGTTCCTTTCACAGATCTGAGGTTCAGGAATTGCAGATACCCCTTAATTCATTCAAGATCAGTAGGAATGCCAAATGCTCACTACCTTCCTGTATCAGGCTGGTTTAATTTAAAAGGCTATTTATTGGCATAGTAGCTAGCTTCTAGTAAGCTGGTTTAGAAAAGCCATTCCAATTCTGCTGTCCTGTTCTCCACTGCTGGTATTACTGTCTTACATAAGTATACCTTTGTCTCCTTCAAAAGTATCCCATTGCCAAATCCTGCTGTGTCTGCCTCAAAAAATTCTCATTGTTTCCCTAAAACCTTCGATTTTCAAAGAAGTCCTCATATTCTGCCTTTCTTCATCTCCTTATTAGTAGATGACGTATCCTTCAGGGTGAATATCTTTCATCTGTCATTACAATTTATGTCATCTCCATTGTATAGTTTATTCAAGGTCATATATAATAATATCCTTATGTGCTTAGACACACTTTTTAAAAATGTTACTCTCATTCTCTGTTCAACCAACACAATCTACCCTAGCATGCTCTTCATGAACATTGACTATAAATATTTCTGTGATCTCTTCCATATTGTTTTCTTTAAATTTCTTAACTTTAATTTGCTTCTTGTGTGGCAGACAAAATCTTCCATGCTTTAAAATTCTTCTTGATACCATACACATAATGACAGGAAAATGACAGAATTGAGCCTATCTATAAAAACTTAAGAAAATTAGGAAGCAGCGTATACAAAAAACTTCATCATGGCTCGCAAAGTGATGCCTGAAAAGTTAGAGGACACTGCAATTGAGGTTGTTTGCAAATATTCGCTTGCTTTGTTTGGCTTTCATGCAATGGGAAAATTAATCATTAATACGGTTGAGGGTTTGGTTTGTTGGTTTTTTTTTTAATATGACCCCTGCCTTATCTAGGGCACAGGATAGACCACTAACTAAAAAATTTGTTCTGTTTTTGCTGGCCAGTTTGGACATCTTATTTACTGCAAAACATACAAATTACAGTCTGAAGACAGAACCATTAATATTTTCTAGAGTTTTTCATGTCATTCAACTGTATAATCTTACTAACTGCTTCAAAAAAACAAACTGAGTACCCACCAGCTCTCAGTTCTGCACAGATGGATTGTCTTGGTTCCAGACCAGGCGTGGCATGGATATACGGACCTGTAGGCTGGCCCTGTAGAGAGACAGAATGGATCCAGCTGGACTGTAAGTAAGGTAGAGCACCCTTCTGTGGGAGCTGGCTCCAAGGCTAGCTCAGGCTCAGCAGCACAGGTGCTATTGCAGACAACAAAATCGATGAAATAGAACCTCATAGTAGGCATGCTAGTGATGTGGGCCATCAGAGCAGGTGCCTCTGCATTGTGACTTTGGAAGCAGAAGTACTGATGACTGTAATGGAGAAGCAGCTGACCCATCTTCACATGTGAATTCTCATCAGGGCTAATTTGCTTCAGTTACAATACCAGCCCTTCCAGAGACAGGATATGAGGTAACGCCGTGCTGCACAGGTTTCTCTAGTGGCTAAACTATCGCACCAGTTTGCCTCTCTTCACAATGCAATTAGCAATTCCTAGCCCCAGACCCTCATCTGCTGTGAAGGCTGTCCTGTAAGCTTGCTGGTGGGAAATAAAGAAACAAGCAGAAAATACTGACTATCCTTAAAAGAGTTTTTTTAATTCTGATGATTTCATTAGTCTGGCTCATAACATGAATCCACATGTACAGTTGAATCAGCTTAAGTAAGTAGGTAGTAAAATGTGTTATCGAGGATGTCTCAGACAGTCAGAAAGAGGATAGGTCAGGGACCTCAATTAACCAGCTTTGCTATTATGAGCAGACAAACAACATCAACATGGGTCTCACTATATCCTTATTTTCTATGCCTCTTTTTCATGATACCCAAGGATCTGTTTTCTTTTTCTGTATGTCGTGGTTTTACCACAAAAAATAGCAGTCTTGACAAGAGATGTCCAAGAGAAGCTACACACACACCCAAAAAGAAAAACACACAAATAACACAGTTTATTTCACACACACAGAAAACCGACAATAAAGTGCAAAAAACAGACAAATTAAGCTTTCCCAGGGCCCGTGTTGGGATGGAAACGCTCTGGAATAGTGCTGGTCTCTCTCCTGGGGCTCCGGAAGAGACGCCGGGATAATTAGAGAAGGCCCACAACCGACCTGAGGACCTACAGCAGCACGAGCCTCTGCTCAGCTTTCTGAAGAAAAACACTCAGACAGTTAGAAACCGCGAGCCCCCCCCCCGCCCCCCCACTTCAACCCCGGGAAGGGATTTCAGTGCTGATGGAAAAGATGTGGTCTTTAAACCTGGACTATGGCTGTGGACAATCGCTAATCCGCTCACCCGGGAAAAAATACCACAAGGAAAAAAACGCGACCCCGCAAGAGTCCACTCCCAGGGAATACCACACTGGGCTGCTGCTGCGGAATCACTGGTCCGTCTCCCACGCGGAGGTTAGTCTTGGCGTGAAGACGAGGAGCGATGCTACCACGGTCATCTTCCAAACCAAAAGAGGAAGATGGCGTCCACTCTCCCCTTTTTATAGGGGACCCCGATCCATGCATGCGCAGATGGGCCCCAGGGGGCCGGCCTTTTCTGCGATTGGCTGATTAGTGTTCGGGCCCTGCCCCAGGTATGGCCCCGCGTGCGGTCGCTCACGGGAACGCTGTGCCGGACCGGCCGGAAGCGACGCGCGGGCCGAAAGTGCATATCTGGTAATGGCTGTGCCCTCAGCGCCATGCGGCCGCGGCCCCGGTGCCACGCGGCCCGGACCAGAAGCAACACTGGCCCACAGGCCAGAAGTGCATATCTGGTAATGGTGGTGCGGCCCCATGGTGCCTGCGGTGCCATGCTGGCGTGGTGTGGCCCTGACCCCGGCGCGGCCCCATGGTGGCCGCGGCGCCATGCGGGCGTGGCGTGGCCCTGGAGCAGCTCCATGGCGCCTGCGCCTGGCGGGGAATGGGGGGAGAGTGGGGGGAAAACAGTTTTATTTTCTAACCCACAACACTGTATTATTTGCATACATATTTATTTTAAAATGTTAAATCTCCAGGATAATAATTTTTCAGTTTTTGATTATGTTCAGTACATTCAGTGTGTTGGGGGGGAATTACTAATGCTATTATAATAATTTTAAAAATTACTTCAAACAAATCAATTTTTTTCTTCCTGTCACAGTATATTGTATTAATAAAGACAATGAAAGGAATTATGTTGTATTGAGTAAGTACTATAAAATGATAGATTACATTCTGTGTAATCAGTTATACAACTAAAATTCAATAAACATAGCCTTAGGGATAAAAAATGGCAATTAAAAACCCAGGCATTTTCTGGTGCTTTTTCTCTAAGGTATTTTCAGTCTAAATTACTTACTATTTGCAGAAGATTCTTACAATTTTTCCTCCAACTCTTTACTAAGTACCATCATTTCAGGATCACTTTACTCTGCCAAAGTTTGGAAACATGACATTATTGTATTATGCACAGGCTGGAACAGTGTTAGTATTTGATTCCACTTCCAAAAGAATTCGTTCATGGGGGAAAAATTTCCATCCTTGTCTCTTAATATAAATATACAGAGCAACAAATATACAAACTTGGATTCAGGAAATCCCTAAGTTTTAAATTGCTGAAAATGAGGAAAGTGCACTGGAATTGTCACTTGTTTGTGCTGTGTTCATATTTATTTTACAAAAGTAGCAATCATTTGTCTTCTATTAAGTGACCAGATTTTTTTATGGCTGTTGTGTTATTTTGGTAAGTGCATGACATTGTCATATACTGTCATCTTCTTTTCACGGAGAGTCAGTAGAAATAGAACAATTTGACTCTTAGAAGATCTGCAGTGAAGTCTGTTTCTCAGAGATACGTTTCCTTAAAAATGATTGTTGTCTTAGAACATCAGCTTGTTTTCTTTATTACCTGATATGAATGCAATTAACTCATGTACCAATACTAATAACAACATCAGTGGACAAAGATAGACTTCAGTTCAAATAAAAAAACTCCCACTAGCCCTAATACTCTAATTTATCTTGAATTTTCTTTCAGCTGATGTAAAATTCATCCTTTAAGTTTAAAGGCAATTAAACACAAAACAGGAAGGGAAACAAGTTTACTGATGACAAAGCTGGGAGGAGTGGTGAATACCCCAGAGTGCCATGCAGCCCTTCAGAAGGACTTGACAGGTTGGAGAGAAGGACCGTGAAGAACTGTTTGAAACTCAACAAAAGCAGTTGCAGGGTTCTGCACCTAGCAAAGAATAACTCCGTGCACCAGTACAGGCTGGGGTGCTGACCTGCTGGAAAACGGCTCTGCAGAGAAGGACCTTGGGGTCATGGTGAACAACAAGCTGTCCATGAGCCAGCAGTGCGCCGTTGTGGCCAAGAAAGCCAATAGGATCCTGAGGTGCATTAGAAGAATCATTATAAGCATGTCAAGAGGAGTGATCCTGTCCCTCTGCTCAGCCCTGGTGAGGATACATCAGGAGTGCTGAGTCCAGTTCTGGACTTCTCAGTACAAGACAAAGATGAAGCTCCTGGAGCAGGTCCAGGGGAGGGCAACAAAGATGATTAAGGGACTGAAGCATCTCTTATGAGGAACGACTGAGAGAGCTGGGCCTGTTCAACTTCAAGAAGAGACAATTGAGAGGGGACATCCTCAGTATCTACAAGTATCTGAAGGAGAGTGGCAAGAGGATGGAGCCAGGTTTTCTTTCAGTGGTGCCAAGCAGTAGTACAAGTGGCAATGGGCAGAAACTGTTGCACAGAAAGTTCCCCCTGAATATAAGGAAGAACTTCTTTACTGTGTGTGCGTGACCACATGCTGGAACAGACTGCCCAGAAAGGTTGTGGAGCCTCCCCCACTGGAGATATTCAAGAATAATTTGGACAGAACTTTGTGCAATGTGCTCTAGGCTGACCCTGTTTGAGCAGCGAGTTTGAACAAGATGACCATTGTGGTTCATTCTAACCTTAACCGTTCTGTGATTCTGTGGGGTTCAGTGTACCACATAATGGAGAAGTTTGAGATCCTTTATAGACATAAACGCATTCTGCAACATATATATATATATAACACAACATAGATTACAGGTAATTTTTTAGATATCTGACTGGGCCTAATGGCTGATATAACTCAATGGGATGAGGAAAATCACTGGACACAATGTGATAAACCACTGGATGTGGCTGTGGCACAGCAAAGAGCTGAAAAATTTACAGGTAGTGCCATAAGGCCATCCATACCCATGGGTGCTTAAGAGGGAATTATGGGAAAGATGGTCAACTTTGCAGATAATGGGAGTTCAGTGATATTTTAATGATTAAAATCCTAAAAGATCAGCAATGTTTAGTGCAAAGGTATCAAAGCTAAAATATAAGGCAGGGAGTGCCTCGATAACAGGCACACTGAAACTGAACCAGTGGTGGAAAGTAAGTATCAGCAGGTCATTTCTTTGGGACAGAGAATGGGAAAAGGGAAGTACATAAATGGTGAAAAAGAGGGTCAAACCCCGGGAAAACAGAGGACAAAATTTGCTCAACAGCTGGAACTGCCATTAGGGCCATGCGAATATTGAACCTATTTCTGCAGTTAGGAGGATGGGAATGGTGTCCCTGGCTTGTGAGGGCAAAACGTGGACTTGATGAATCATGGGATCTGGTATCACTGCACTGATGCCTGTTTGAGCCTGGCAGCTGATTTGATCTGTATATAAAGAGATGGCTCTGCCTGAATTAAGGTGCAAATGAGACCATATAACGCAATCAATGCTACGGATTTTATTTAACAGTAAATGTAAGCTAGAGATAGAAAGAAATAAGAGAGGGGATGAGAGGGGATGGGGGAGAGAGAGTGAAAGCGAGACACTGAGTAGAAAGATAACATCACCCTGTGGATTCCATAGCTTCCCACTGGTTCTTCTTCATCCTGGACTTCTTGGTGATGGGGTCCCAGAATCATTCTGCTGGGGTATCATCTTTATACAGTCCAAGTTCTAGGTATCCACAGGGCATAGATCCTGTTTCCGTAACTTGAGACGACACATATAACCACTTCCTTTCCCCCAGTTTGCCAGTGTGCAAACTTATGTTCACATAGGTTACTCAGATCTATCTCATCAGGCTGGACTTAACATTTTCCTGATGTTGTCATCTGAATTTAACTCAAGTTCCCACAGTCTG
>VYZS01008726.1:13793-30809 GCA_013400695.1 Neodrepanis coruscans | reverse complement strand
AATTTTCAGCACAAAAAACATACAAAAGAACATATGTGAAAGCTTTTGTCTTCACAGGCAAAGTGCACAGTGCAGGCAAAGAAATATAAAATAATTTCTCTTTCCACACCAAAACCAAAATGTTCTGAAGTTCTGCAATTTAACCCAACAGTCCATGACTGCTTGCCATGGCACTGAAAAGATTTTGTTTATAACAGTATGAAACAACTAATGAACAACTACTGCTGTCATCTTGAGCAGCAGTTGTGTATTTTTAATCAGGTGAAAAAGCCCACATTTTTTCAAAAGAGATTTGGATAGCACGATGGACAGCTGAATCAATCATATAACTAAACTTCCTTTCATGGAATGACAAAGCTTATTGAAGATACATTTGGAGTGTAAGGTTCTGTCTTTCCCTGGAGTCAGCAAATGTTTCAGATACAACATTGCTACTAATTTTTTTAGTGTTGGACCAATGACCTCCACTTCACTAGAATCCCAGTTATCAGCAACAGACTCCCATGAGATTAGTTCCCTCAAAAGCAAAACGTGTATGTCACAAAGGGAACAGTATGTAATCACATTGGATACTCCTCCCAAACCTTTTATTTTTTCTTAAAGTCTCCTAGCCTTGTCTAACAGTAGACAAAACAAGTAGATGAAGCAGTAATTTGGAATAAAATTTGAATTACAGGTTTACTGGCAGAATATTAGATTTGTGACCTACCACTAATGAATAGTTTTTGATGTCAGCTTTCAATCCTACTTGTACTAAGAGGTTTCCTGGCGTGAATTTTTGCAGTAAAATAGTCTTACACAGTTAAAAGTCTATAAACCCAGGTTTTTGACTAATGATTAGACTACGTCCCTCTAACAATAGATACCACTAAAAAACAATTGCAAGCCAACCTTCTGCAAAAAGGAACCAGACTAAAGATCCAGACTGTTTCCATTCTTTTGCTGCTGGAGGTCAGAAGAAACTGAAGTTGCTAAAATGTCATATCTCCTTCCATTGCAATGCCACTGCAACATTTGGAAACAATGAAGAAACAAGAAGAAATGTGAGAAAGCCCTAACAGCCAACACTTCCAGCAGAAGTACAATTCCAGAGCTGCACTCAATTAAACAGGAATATGCAACGCCTCTACAGACAAGAACCGTATTCTTTTCTTCATCTGAAATTTTGTAAATTATATAATACATGTTTAAATTCTAGTATGCAATTATTAAGGTGTAAAAGTACCACAGACTGATGGGTTTAGGTGTGGGGAGGGGGGTTGAGGCAATTTTAGGAACCAATGTCAACATTTTCTTACCTTTTTATCTTCTTTAGATTTCCTAATACTGTGTGGAGGGCCAAATTTGTTCTGAATGCAAAACATCTTCTTAGACCATTCATTTTTGTGAGATTTTAGCTGAGGCTGACCAAAGCTGCCATCAACTCTGTATCTGTCAGCTGGAATCTTATTCATTGGTGGGGGAAGTGTTCCACAGTTAACACTTGACCAGCCATCTGTAGAATCAGTGTATGACTCCTGGTCACTGGCATTACCATGCTGCCATTCTTGTAAAACATGCACAGGCAACCACCTCTGATTGCCTGTACCTGCAGCATTTTTCTTTGATGGGGGAACTGAATTTCGGGAGGAAACCAATGGAACTTCAATACGAGCAGAAGGACTTAGGTGTTTGCTTACATTTTGGGATTTATCATTCTGAATTACTTCTAAAGGAATGTTTCCCTCTTGTTCATGACAGAAGCCATTCCAATGGGAAGCAGGCTGATTTTGTCCCCTTCCAACTGCATTTTCCCATAGGCTGCTAGGAATGTGTTTACTTGGATTGGTCCCTAAATCAACCACCAGAACTCTATTATTCTTTTCTTCTTGGTTGAAATTTCCAATTCCACTATCACTGTTGCTGCTTGTACTATTATTTTGATGAGCATCTGCATCACCATCAAGAAAAGCCCTTGCACGCATTCCCTCAATCAATTCCCCCATATCCCTGTACAGGACAGAAATAAACTGCAGAACAGGTAGAGATGATGTTGGAAACTCTAGACAGCCATTTGTATCTGGATCTGCTGTACATTCCAGTCCAAAACGTCTTGCTATACCCTGGTGAATTTTGTGATGAAATAATTCAGGATCCACCATAAAAACATGGCAAGATGTCCTCAGAATCCCTTCATCTTCCTGAGCCAAACTTGCATCATCATTTGTCTGCATCGTAACTAGTCCAAAGAATCTTCTATCATCCGGGCAAACAGCACTGAATGCCAGTTTCTCTGCAGGATATTCTGCCACGACACCTGATTTGTCACTGCAGAGTTGAATACAGTCATGCATTATCTTCATCAGCACCAGTGAATGGATTTTTTGTTCTGCCCGCAGACGTCTCATGCATCCACGAATAGCCTGCAAACTTTCATTTTCCAAATTCAAGGTAGTTGAAGGAAGTTCGATCGAGCCGAGGTAACCAACAATCATGGCAACATTTAAAATGCTTGCATCTAATCCAAAGTCTTCTGCACACTCCAGTCCAATCCTAAAAACTGAATCATCATTCAGAACTTTGGCTATTTCTTCCTTTGACAGTAAGTTAGGATTGCTCACACTTTCACTGCCGGTTTCAAATTTAATAGCAGCAGAAACTGAAAATGATCTTTGTTTTGGTGCAGAATTATCTGAGTTACCAGCACAAAGCGCAGGATTCTCAAAGATCATGTTGAAAATGCCACCAGACTGCATTTCTTCAACAACTTTCTCTGCTCTGTTTATACCCAGAGCTTTAGAGTCAGGTTTTGGTTTCAGCCACCCCTTCCCATCATAAAAACCAACTTCTTCATCGCTTGAACATGAATCTAGATGACTAATCCCTTCAGCAATGACCATGTGCAGAACTCCAGAACATTTTCCTATAAGTTTCACTACATCTTCATGAGAGGCTTTTTTCACATTGATTTCATTAACTGCAAATATCTGATCTCCTGCTTTAAGTCCAACATAATCAGCAGGACTTCCTTTCATCACGCAACTAAGAACACAAGGAGCTTGTCCAGAAAGGGTAAACCCATAACCTGCTCTTCCTCTGGCAACTTCCACACTTCTTATCCGTGGAGGCGCATGCATGTTGAGTCGCCGTTTGACTGTTTCCCCTGATCTATACATTTTGGATTTTATTCCTGAAACAGGAAAACTTGATCTTTGTCACATTTCAAGAGTATCACTCATTCATCTGATGAAGCCCTAAAGAAAGAAAGAAAAAAGATGTTTTAATTCTCAATCACATTTTAGGGGTTTCAGTGCCCAGAATTTCCTTTACTGTTCAGACATAATGCTAATGAACTCTACCAAAAATTACTGCTAGAGAATTAACAAAACACTCAAAACAATTTGAAAAGAACAGGTACCACAGTCTTAATTTTACTTATAACAAAGGAGTAATAAATGCAAATAAAGTGGCTGTCCAAAAATGGCAAAGTGACTGAATGGCAAAGCAAAGAACACAATCTAGGTCGTTTGATATACATTCAGTGTTTTTATACTACAAGCACGTTACATCTTCACCAACTCCTCCACTTACCTACTATTCAGTTAACTTCTGGCTTACTGCACCATTGCAGTACCACTGCATTTTACAGCACAGTGAAAAAATCCTGGATGAAGCTGACCCATCCTTTCCCAGCAACATGAAAATGAGAGCTCATCTCTACCTACTCAGCTACACCTCAACCCCTTTACACTCAATGTACAGAAGCAGGTACCCCATGTATCCATGTAAAACAAATTAACTATACCTAGAGTTGCCTGTATCACTCCACTGATTGACTGTAAAGGCAATTTAAAGTTCAACTTTCTTACATACATTTCAGTTACATATGCAGCAACAAATGGGCATTCAGTCATGTATCGGACCAAAGGGATCCAAGATCAGATTTACTGTTACACCAACCAATTAATCTATTCAAAAACAATTTGTCAGAAAGCAAACACTGTAAAAATGCATTTCAGTCAATCACTCCAATACACATGTGTTTTAGTTTAGCTTAAAAGTTCAAAGAAAAAAAAAGAGTGAAAAAGAAGGAACTCCACATGCTGCCAGTATTAATCCAGTCATGACTTTACAATTAACATAAAGCAGCCTTATATGAACAGCAAGAAATAGCAGCTTTCATTACATTTTGGTGTTGACACTGAAGTCTGGATGTCTTGTTCTAAATATACTCAGGGTATTGAGTATTCCATTGTTTTAGAGAAGTTTCCTGCACTAAGCAGGTTAAAATGCATAAAAATGTCTTAACACAAATAAAAGAAATTACAACTTGCTCAACTTTTGAAACTATCCCCTTGTTCCATGATATGAACTCCCACTTCCATAGATCTGGAGGATGACTGACAGAAATAATCATAGGACTAGAACTACACAGAATTGCAGTAAAGTCCATCTGAGCAAGTGAGAACTAATCTGAAAATAATTACTGCTCTGAGTTGATCCATAGGCTTATTCCTAAGTCAGTCACATTGTAATATACTTAAAGTGTACAAGGTACTTGAAAGTAATTATCTTGCATATGTGGGCAAAATGCAGGCAACATTATAGATAAACACATACAAATATATACATATATATATATATACACACACACAGAGATACACACAAAGGCAATACATTCCTTTATTGCATCTAAAGTGCTAAATTAGCAATGTCCCACCCACTACTTGTATGGAAGAAAAATGACCAAGAAATCCCTCTGATATTGCTTCAGCTACAGAATGTGATTCAATCCACAGAACACTATTTTCACAGTATTTCTGTCTGGGTTAGAATAAACAGAAGGGCAATTACTTCAAAAGTTTCACCAATTAAAAAACAAACCAAAACTAAACATAAAATTTAGGATCAAAGTCTTCACTACTTAACCACAGATGATTACTGAATTTAAAAAACCACTCTCATTTACTTAATATTTCACTCAGGACTCTACTACAGGATGTAATTCCCTTAGGACCCTTCTAAACCCAAAACAGGAGAGCCTTCAAGATACTAGAAGACATCCAGTTGGCTTTACTTTTGGGGTTTAGTTTGTATCTTTTTGAACAAAGAGACATCAGGTTCTTATGTCTCTAAGATGCAGCTGTGACTGTTCAATGTAGTAAGATTTTTTACAAATTGTTTTAATATAGCAATTATCTACCTTGATTAACAGCAGTTTTTCTATAATTTGAGACAAAAAAATCCCTTAACTTTAAGAAGTAATGAAACTTCATATGTAATCTTTGAATGGAAATCATAACGTAAGAAATGCTTTGCAAACATTTAACCAAACTTAACTCTCACATTGCTGTAAGAGACCCTCATCTTCTTGCATCCAGTCTCATGCCTTAAATGCAGTTTGACCCTTTCCTGATGAGGCTAAGCTTGGGAACTAAGATATCACTGTGTATTCAGCCATCTCTCATTAGGTCTGGTACTTTTTGAGAATAACCATTAAATATTTCAAGATACAGTTCTCAAAAAAAATAAAAATATTATCTAACAAATGCCGAACAGTAAATAAAAACCTGCTATCTAGGAGTGTGAATACATGCATATTTTATTTGCCTTATAGCAAATATTTCTGTTCACAGCTGTCTGGAGAATAGCCTAATGTGTCCCCTGGGTACCCTCCAAAACTGTGCTGCTAACCTAACATAAAGCCCAGTAGTACCTGGTACCTGAAAGTGTGCTCCTAGCTTGCAACAGGAAAGGCAACAATTAAAAGAGTATGAAATGATAAATAATCTCATTTTAAATACATAATAAAAAGCAGCTGTTACTAAAAAAAAAAATTCAATATTGTAACATTGAAGTGGCTGACAAGAAAAACAGATTTTCCCAGCTAATTTTCTAATCTATAAAAAAATGCCCTAAATGCCTCTATAAAAAACACACAATGAAAATGTAGTTAGGCTGCTCTTGCAAAGAAGCAAACCCCAGTGCTGTCTTACCTCACAATTCCACATTTGCTAATTTTAATTCTATTCACAAATCAATTTACCTATTTTGCCTTCCCACCCTGTGTCCCTTACACATCAAGCATTTATTTTAGATGGTAACTACTGATAATGGAATGTCATTCAAAAACCTGATGATTATAAAAACAAAACTCCAGGCTGCCAGCATATTACTTTTCTCTAATGATGATGTTCCAGAGGTGTGAAGACTTCCAGCTATTAATATGCTTATGTACTTTTGTGAGTGTAGGAAGTAGTTCAACATTAAAGGGGTTTTGCTATTAATCTACTAAAATAAAAAGAAACAAACAAACAAAAAAAAAAACCCAAAGAAAAAACTATGTTACCTCACTGGAAAAGTCACCTCTTCCCTCCCCCAGTACTTGAACATTACTATGCTTTTTTTGGTGCCCATTTCAACCATGACAAAAAACAGCTCACTAAATTTATCTAGAAAACTTCAAGACAAAGGACAGATGTATCTCTTTTGCAAGAACCTTCAGCATTCAAGTATGTTGCTCTACAACAACAGCATGATAGACAAAGGGAAAAGTTATAAAAATACTGTTTCTCATAAGCAGAAAGACTCAAACAGGGATTCATTGAGTGACAAACTGTTAACAAACTAGTTCAAAACTAAATTATCAAATTATTGAATTACCTTTTTAATTAAAAAGTTTTCATTTCTTTGCAGATTTGAAACCTGGAGCTAAACAGATATAGCACAAAAGTGGCACAAACTTCCACAGTTTCAAAGTAATCGTATGTCTGAATAATCTTTTCCTGTCATAAATTACAAAATGTGTAGTATATCCAAAGGGAAGCCAAGTACAAATGTAGTGAAACAAACTTTACTTGGACTGAGATAAAGCTTTACAGTTTTATAACTACAAAGTATTTCACAGAACGTTTCAGACAAAAACACTAATACATACAAGTATGTGAAATAACATAATTTGCCCGTATACATCAGCTTTGCCACAGAACTGCAAAACAAAATGAAACATTTGGGTTTTCTGCCAGCATACATTCTGGTTTACCATTTGAATCAATTATTTGTGGGGTATAAACCACCAAAAATACCAGTTACAGCTGAATTTAGCCCACAAACTCTGCATTTCTGTGTTTTCAGATATCCATGCTAGATTTTCATGTCATTTTCAAACCCTCTACTCCAAAGAAAATAGCACTTATTTGCTTACTTTCAAGGAGAGAGGCAGTTTGTTTCCTGCTTCTGCTCTTGTTATCACATAGCAACAAAAAAGAACAGAAACAGGAGGCAGACTCCTGTTACAGTCTATGTTAAACTGTAACCTTTACAGTTACAGAGGGCAGGCAGGGAGCATGTGAAGTTTAAGACTGACCACCAGTTCCTTTCGAAAGGCCTTTGGAAATGAGCCGATACTCAGCACTACAGGATCCATATTAATGTGCAGACACACAGCAGAGAACTGTCTGGCTTCGTTTTGTTTTTCAATAGTGGGACTGTAAGAGGATCAAGTATGCAAACTGGAAGTACATAGAGGAGTGAGACTGCTCCCTCATCCCTCACACAGGTCTTGAAGTCATGCAAAAGACTCTTCAGCATGGATGCCACTCACTAAGGCAGAAACTGACTTTCACAAACGATGCCAAGTCACTACAAAGCTTGAATGAAGTTATAAAATTTGAATTCCACTAACTATTCAAATGTGGTACATGTTTACAGACAAGTTACACGAGAAATGTAACAGCACAACCTGTAGAAGACAGCTACCAGTTGTTTGAGAACTTGGGCAGGACAATATTTTAATTAAAAAAAAAATCTTATCAGCATTTCACAATTGGGAAAACACAATATGGAAAAACACATTATGTTTCCTGTATCAGCAGCAACTGCTTTGCTAAAAAACAATTAGGTGTACCGAACGTGATCATTCAAAAAATACTGACTATAATTAGTAACAGCAGGCTAAAAAGTAGTTGTTAGTAAAAACTTTTCTCACTCTGAAGTCGGTGTACAAAGCGTAAGGAACACAAACAGGACATTTGCTGTTTTGTCTGACAAGAGTCATGCGACTAAGGACAAAGTTTTCTGAAGCTATTGTACAGACAGTACATACATGCATTTACAATTCGATTTTATTACTTGTATTTAAGGTGAAAAGGTTCTGTTGGCAGTTAGGCATTTTTTTTCTTTTCTTGCAAATACGCTCCAGAACTGTTGGGGCGCCGCGCAAAAGGGCAGCGCTTCAGGCGGCGGCAGCGACACCGAGGCGGGATCCGCTCCGGGACACGGGCGGCCGGGAAGGGCTGGGGGCGAAGGCAGGAGGGGCACGGCTGGATCCGCCGCAGCTCCGCACACCCGCGCTCAGACCTGCGCTCCCGGGTATCCCGGGATGCTCGCGGGCACCGGGAGCATCCCGCGAGCACCGGGCAGGGGGCGACCGGAGAGGCCGCGGAGCGGAGGGACGGGAGGGGCGGGCGGCGGGTCCGCGGCGGGTCCGCGGCGGGAGCAGCGCTCTCCCCGCGGGGTTACACATTAACCGCTCCCGGGACAGCCGCTTCCCGGGGGGGTGGAGCTGCGGGGAGGGGAGAAGCGGCACCTGAGCCCGCAGGGACGGTTTGAAAAATCAAGCGGTAAAAGACGGGACGGGCAGGGAGCGCCCGCGACCCCCCCGCGGGCGGACCGACCGCCCCCTCAGCGCTGCGCTCCGGGGGGCGCNGCAGGGTGGCGGTCGGGTTCCCGGACAGAGAAAGGGGAGAGACAATACCCCGCGCCGGAGAACTACAGCTCCCGGCGTGCCTTGAGAGTGGCCCGCTCGCTCCGGCAGTGGGGAGCGGGCCGCGCAGGGCATGATGGGGCGCGTAGTTCCTTGGCGTCCCCGAGCCGCGTCGCCTCGCCCTGGGCTCCGGCGGGGCGGGCAGTGCGCAGGCGCGGGCTGGCGGCGGCCGTTCGAACGCGGCTGGGAGCGATCCCGCGGCAGGAGCGGGGCCAGAGCGGGGATGCGGTGATCCTATCCCACCCCAGCGCAGGGATGCGGTGACCCCATCCCAGAGCGGGGATGCAGTGATCCCATCCCCTCCCAGCGTAGGGTTGCGGCGATCCCCTCCCAGCGCAGGGATGCGGTGATCCCATCTCAGCCCGGAGATACGGTGATCCCATCCCATCCCAGTGCAGGGATGCGGTGATCCCAGCGCTCAGCGGCGGCAGTGCTCTCGGGAGACGGGAGGACAGAGCGGAGCCCGTCCCCCTCCCGTCTGAGCGGCGGCCGGTGCCGGGGAGGGTCCCGATAACCCGCGGCTCGGGAGCGGCGCCGGGGCGAAGGCGCGGGTGGGTCAGGGAGGCGCTCGCAGGTGCCCCAGACAGGTGTGCCGCGCCTTTGAAGGCCGGGAACTGAGTGAGACAGACCTTACAAGGTAAAGGTAAAAGCAAAGGCGGGAGGGAGCAGGGTGGCACCAGGCTCAGCCTTTAAGCCATCCTGGGAGGGTGAGGAGGTAGGTGAGGTATTTCGTAGTAATTAAGCATCCAAAGGGCGAGAGTTTGGTTTCCTTCCAACTCGGCGTACTCTGTGGTTCTGTGAGCTAAAAAGGCGAAATTTTGCGCCCAGGTTGAGCAGGGCACAGACAAAAAGTTCTCAGAGTGCTCTTCACTTCAAAAGGGCAACACTAGTAAACCTTCTTTTAAGTAGGAGAAACGGGGAGAGGGGAAGATGGTACACAGAAAAGTTAACACCAGTTAAGAGATTCCTGACGACTATAAGATGCAGAAAAAGGGAATCATTAACCAAAGCTGTCCAAACTTTCCTACAGAACCTGGAAAGATTTTGTGATCTTTGCAGACAATTGCGATCTTTAACTGTTAACCTGTCCTCATAGAAATCCTGTGTATGTGGAAGATTTCATTACAGTGTCTGTTTAGGCGCTGGAAACCTGAAACGGAACTGAACCCACCAGTCACAAGGTGCAGAACAATGCTTACCTTTTTCTGGGGTTTTGTGTTTTGGTGAGTTTTTCCTGAGCAGGCCATCTATCTCAGAACTCACTGTTAGAGTGATAGTTTAGAGAGTTAGAGGATCCTGCTCCTCTACTCCAACCTCAATCTTTTCATTAAGTTGTTTTTTCCTTTGTTGATCCATCCCAAGGAGACTTCTACCAACATGAGACATTTTAGATTGACTTAATTCGCAGTTTTGTTGTATCTCTCATCCATGAAAAGCTTCTGAAAGCAAAAATAACCAAATAAAACAAGCTTTACGTCTTTTTCTCATCCTTGCAGAAGACATTGTGGCAGATAGCGTAACAGACTTCCACTTCTTCAGACATACCATGTCATAAAAAAGTAATTATTAATTCTTTAGGGAGGCTAAAAATTCAAAGCATAAAGAAGAAAATTGAGTAACTGATTTTAAACCTCACAATTGATTCTTTCAGGTGAGGTAAATTTTAGAAAATACTGTACAGACTTAAATTTTCCCAGAGAAGCAATAGTTCTTTATCCCTTTGACTGGGGAGAGGTCACAGGGAAAGAACTGCAGTCTAAAAACCCTTAATTGCCCAATTATTTTCTTCTTCTGTATGAGGTTGTCAAGACTATATATCTTTTGTAAATATTTCTGTTGCCTGTGCTACCCTAACATGTAGCACTGACTTGCACTACCTCCTTGCCTAGAGAACAGAAGATTGATCAACCATCTATTTCAAACAGTCTCACCTCATAAACAGCTGTAAAAAGAAAATCTCTTTGAAAGTGGCAAGTAGTAAAATGGAATTTTAACTATTCCACAGAGGTATCTGCAGGTCTTTATTAAGTTACTACAAAGAAATGAAGCTTTATTTTGTTTCAAAGAGGAAAGATGCTAAAAAGTGGCATCAGCATCTACTAACTATAAACTAATTATTACAAGCAGCATAATATTACCCCTTCCAAATATACTGAACTTGTTCTATTTGTGATAGCCAACAGAATTGTTTGGGTTTTTGGAGTAGCACAGGAGTTTGAAATTAGCCTGAAGTCACAGAAGACTATTCTGTAGTGCAGCAGAGTTTTTTAAGTAAGTATTACTCAGCTAGGAAGAAGTGAGCACTGAAGACTGACATGGCAACAGGTGTGCTCACACACTCTACTTGCAGTCAGAAAAATCCAACTCATCATGAATTAATTTAGTGCTTTGCTTCAGCGCTTTTGGAAATGGTGGTTAAGACTTTATGTTGGAATCTTGAATAAGGTGATTAATGGCCCCTCAAAAATCCACAAAAGATCTCAGTGTAACTTACTGTTTTCACCACTGCTGGAGACAATAGAAGAAGAAAGGGTGTGAAAATGATAAAGATTTGGGACTGTGAGGCTGAAAAAGCTTTGGCTTATAAGCGTAAGTAGCTTAATGTTGAGTGTACAGATATCTCAATCATACCCAAGGGTGGCTGTCACAAAACAGCTTCTCAGGTTTCATCTGGAGAGGTTTACAATGCATCCTGTAATGAAGTGTGATTATTGCTGTCACAAACACGAGATGAGAAGTCAGAAAATAAACTCAGGTCAGCATCTGATGCAAAGTCTATTGTTTTATTTACCACTGTTTAATTACCTTGGATGAAGGAATGGAAGTGTTGGTTGCTCCGAGAAGGTTTTTAGACATACAGAAAAATCCTCACATAAATGTCAATTTTCTCACTTAATATTTTCAACCTGTTTAATGATTGTGTCAGTATTAAATGCTTGTTCAGTATTCAAGTGTGATTCCAATTCTTCAAGCTGCATTTTGTTCTTAACAGAAGGAAAGATTACATCTCATATATATTGTAGTGAGCTTATGTTGGCCAGTTAATATGTGAGTGGGATCAAAATCTCATTATAGAATTTGTTTCTTAAATTCCAATTGCTCGTTCTCCTGTTAACCATCCACTTCCAAGGGTCAGCAAAGATCATGTTTTCCACACTAAGGACTGCAGATTAACACATCAGTATCTACCTTTGTTCTCTAGTTAACCTAGTATTTAGAAATACCTTGTTCTTTATTTTAAACATAGTTTTCTACTTAGTTGGAGACACTCTTGGCAGAGGAAAAAGGAAGAAAATCTTCTCATATAAAGGCATTTTGTTTTGTGTGATGGTATTTCCCACCCTAGCATGCTGATGTACAAAAAAAACCCTTTCAAGGAGCTGTAAAGTAGTGTAACTACAGATACTGATCTTGTTAAATCTTGACTGGCCCACAGAGGACACATCCTCTCAAATCCTATTTAGACTTAAAAGGATTGATCTATGTATCTTGTACATCTACATGGCTTTGTAATTGTGTCCTTACCTACTATGCCATTTAAATAGACATTAAAATATAGTTAAATAGTTTTTTGTGTTGAAAGATTCTTGTGTGTACTTAAATATGTGAGTGGTACTGTTTGCAAAACAGAAGGTTTAGATGGTACACTCTCTCTAACATTTTCTTCTGTGGGCCATGGTCCTGACTGAGCCTTTGCATAGCGCTGCAATATAAATATAATTATTTCATATCCTAACAGAATTTATTTCCCTGCAATAGAATGTAGTATATTTCTTTTCCCAGATTCACTACCAGAAATCAAATTAAGCATTTTGTTGTAGGCAAAAACTGAAAACACAAATTACTGGTCATTCTTCCCTTAACTATGACTACATATGGTTAAAGCTGGTGTCATCTTAAACCTTTAGTGATGATGAATTTATAGAACCAAAGCATCTGCTAAAACATCTGTTTCAAGGACACAAGCATACCTAGTAGATTTCTGCCAAGAACTGGAAACCCAAGAGTTGAGTTTGGCCTTACTGGTGTCAGTGGAAGAACAGAAACCTCTACCCCATCATTTCTTGTGGGCAAATAGTTTATACCTAAGATTCCTGTTCCTGTGGAATGCCTTACTGAGCCTGAATGAGTGTAAACTTTTTATTTCATATTGTGTCATGGACACCTCCTAATACTGCTAAAACACATACACCAAAATGAAAAAAATAAATTTCTAGGGTAAATTTTTCTCCTCCCCCACCCACCTTTTTTTTTTTTATCTAAAGGGATCATTGGTTTGGTTTGTTTATTTGGCTTTTAAGCCTCGGGGCTTCAATTTTCCAACTCAAAATTGCCTAATTAACCTGCTGTGGCTTTGCAGCTCCATTAAAACTGTGTCTCCTGTCCCACTGGGCTCATTTAAGCAGTGTCTTCAGTCCCATTGGGCTTAAAAATGTATATCATCTAGCAGCTGAATTTACATGTTCTGAAGAAGCACTATGTGTTTTTGATGCTGTGAGGAAAAAGGATATCTCAGGTAGGTATTCCTTGTGGCTCCAATACCATGCCAAAAAAGTCATTATCATCTTATTCTGCAATAGAATAGCTTCTCACAGAGCAAGCAAGCTCTAGCCTTTCATCTAAACAAGACAAATTAGGATCATGAATATCTTCCAGTGCTCCACTCCTGTCTCCCTCTTTTTTCCTCTTTGAAGCCATTTCCATTGTGGCTGTCAGGTTCACACACCATATAAGGGTGACACATCAGGACTCGGCTCGTTATTTTATCGCTAAGCACATGTCTAAATGATGAGGTACAAATGTCAGTCTAAAAATGCCATTCATATCCCTAAACCTCAGGAAAAAATGTGCTGATAGTTCTCCATGTTCACATATGATACCATGAAAAGAAGCTGAGTGAAAATGAGAGCCAGAGGCCCTGAATGAGTAGCATGAGTAATAGATGGAGAAATCAACTTTGCATATTCCTATTTAACATAATTCCCCTGATAAGAGACCCTGTCTCCAGGGCAAATTATGCAGTATTAGAGTGAGGAGGAGGGATTCTCTACCCTCAGTAGTTAACCCAGGAATCAGAGAACACATTTTACCTTGCTCCACTCTGGATGCAATGAATCTGTGGCAGCCGGCTTCCTCTTTCACCTTTCTAAGGATACAACATTTGTGGTGACTATTTCATGAGCCAGGTGATCCAGGTAGCTCCTGCAAAGTCCATAAACATTCTTTCCTTGAAAAACTGACTTATTCCAAGTTATTGCCTAATATCCTGATTTCATCTGAAATAGAAAATAAGCCTATGCTTTTTTTCATAAGGTATTTTTCTTAATAATAAACTTGACCCACATACCTTACACATCAAATATTCTTTCCTTTTATTAGGAGTGGGCAATACAGTAAGACATGATCACAAGACTTTGCTGTGTCTCCAGCTAAGATTCAGCTACATCTGAAGACAGATGGTTGCCAATAAGAACTATCAGAGAGGAATTTTCTTCTAGTGCTGAGGAACACTGCACCAGTGTTGGGGCAGTTTGAACTTTCACTGGGCACTGTCAGGTTCCTGATGTTTCAGCAAAAGGCTGTTGCCTGAAGATGGTGGTACCCTCCTGTAAGCAAACCACGATGCATGTGGGTCGTTGCATGGGTTTGTTCATTGCACAAATAAACACAGGTATCTCACAGAAGGAATATCTGCTTAAGAGTAAGGTTCTTCAATGTATATTGTACCTTTTTAAGCACTTTTCTAAAATAAGGTCATGGCTTATGAAAATGCATAAACCAAATCACAGGAACTTATTGGCAGCAAGGAGACATAAAATAAGTGCATAATATCTGGTGTAATCTGTATTATGTCATTTCAACTGTGGTGAAATTCAGTATCATTTTTTACTGAATGTTAACCACTGTGAACCAGCTCTAAATAGGCTTAAATACTTGAATAGATGAGTTGTAGACTTAAACCCTATGCGAACAGTTACTTTTGTGAAAGATTGAACAATTGTGTATTTCATCTTCATCTAGTGAAGTTCCAAGATAATCTAGATGAAAAGGAAGGATATAAAACCTTATTAATACAAGTTTAGAGAAAGTATAAGCATTATAGTTAACATCATATAAGTTCATGTGGGCAAGGTTTTATGCATTCATAAAGGAGATTGCATTTGATCTGATTATATTGAATTAAAGATAAATTATAGTTAAACCTGCAGGGGGAAGAATGAGAATCATGGAGAGTTTTTTAAGTAGTTTTAATTAATTTTCTAAATATGTTTACATTGCAGTTCATATAAAATTGATATTCCTATAGCTTCCCTTAGTGAAACAAGCCTTCATCAAGCTGTGATAAGTACTTCTCAACATTTAAGTGTGTAGGAAATTTTATACCTTTAATAGTAATTCTTTTTTTTTTTCTTGTAATGCATGGCAGTCCAGAATGTACCCCTAAGATAATAGCATACAGTCAGGAATTTCAGCTCACTCAAAGCTCAGTTGGGAAAGATTCCCTGGGAAGCTTCCATGGAAGATGAAGGAGCTTGTGAGTACTGGCAGTTTTTCAAGAACGCTCTCCTGGAAGCACAAAATGAGTTCATGCCTTTTAAAGGTAACAGAAATAGGTGGAGCAAGACACCCCCTTGGCTTAAAATATAAGCTTCTGAGTCTGCTCAAAACCAAAAGAGAAGTGTACCAGAGTTGGAAAAACCATTGAGAACCACAAGGGCATTGCCAGGGTGTGCAGATGCAGTTAGAAAAGCAAAAGCTCAGCTTGAATTAAATTTGGCCGGAGTTGTCAAAGCCACAAAGAAAGGGTTCTTAAACAACAAACAGAAGCACAAGGAAATACTGTCCTACTGTTAAGCAGGAGGGGTGAATTAGTCACCCACAATGCTGAATAGGCAGAGACTCTGAATATGTCCTTCATCTCTGTCTTCACCAGCACTGTTGGACCGCAGGGCCAGGGAAGAAAAATTCAGGTTTATGCAACACAGCCCCACTGTCAGTGAAAGAAGAGCCGGTTTGTGAACAGCTGGTCTGTGTTACAGGAGCCTGACCCCTAAAAATCAGTGGGTCCTGATGTTAGGCACCCAAGACTTTTAAGAGAGTTGGCTGATGTTATTGCAAGGACACTCTCCATAATCTTGGAGAAGTTGTGGAGATCAGGACATCCTAGAAGACTGGAAGGTGACTAATGTCACCCCATCTACAAGAAGGGCTTAAAGGAGGATCCAGAAAATGATAGGCCCATCAGTCTTACTTCAATCCTTGGGAAAGTTGTGGAATGAATCCTCCTGGGGGCTATCACAAGTCAAATGAAGCACATGATTGGGAAAAGCCAGCAAGGATTCACCAAGGGCAAATTGTTCTTGAGAAACCTGATCTCCTTCTACAAGAAAATAACCTGCTCGGTTGATGTGGGATGAGCATTGGCTTCCAGTACAGTTTCCCAGAGCCTACTCCTAAAGAAATGGATGTGTTAGGGTCTAGACAAGTCATCCATGCAGTGAATGGGGAACTAGCTGACCTACTACACCCAGAGGATTGTGGTAAATAGGTTTTTTTTGAACTGGCAACCTATCACAAGTAGAGTCCCATGGAGTCCTTGTATTGTGCCCAAGGCTGTTTACTATCTTCATAAGTGATCTGGATGATGTAATCAAGTGTATCCCAATGAAGTTTGCTGCTAATACCAAACTGGGTGGGAAAGTGGACACTTCAGAAGGGAGAGCCACACTGCATGTAGACCTGGATAGGCTGAAAGAGTGGGCTGAGAAGACCCTTAAAAAGTTCAGTAAGGACAAGCATAACTTTTTGCACCTGATGTGGTGGTTTTACCACAAATTCAGCGATTTTGGACCAGGGACTCTGAGAGAAGTCACAAACACACCCAAAATGAAGAAAACACACAAATATCACAGTTTATTTTGCATACACATGAAAACCCGACAATTAAAGTGCAAACAGACAAACAAATTAAGTTTCCCAGGGCCCGTCTTTGAGGTGAGGACACTCTGGAGATAGTGCTTGTCTCTCTCTGGGCCTCCCCGAGAGACTCCGGGGTAATTAGAAGGGAACACGTGGTCTGAGGATCCCCTTAGCCGCAAGCCTCTGCCCGGCTTTCACTGAAGGAGAAAACTCAAGAAAATTATAAAACCGCGCACAACCCCCTCCCTCCCTTCTCGTTAGCCCAAGGAGGGATTTAGTGCTGAAAAAGGAAAAGATGTGGTCTTCGGACCCCGGGGAATAGCTGCAGGTAACCACCAGGCCACCTGCCTCCC
>VYZS01008714.1:3749-23020 GCA_013400695.1 Neodrepanis coruscans | reverse complement strand
CTGTACTGTAAAATTTACCATCTGTGAAGATAAATTTTGCCTATTTTGTTTGGTGGGTTGTCACTAAGCATAATTTAACCATACAGGTATGTGAAATGGGCTGTGTTGTCATGATTAAACTCTTTTATGGGCTACCTAGTTAAAAAAAAATAAAAATAAAGGACAACTTTGAGAATCCAGCAGGACTCCAACATGCTTCAGTGTCACAAATTTTCAGGCACTTTTTTTCCTTTGATGCACCAGAGTATCTCTGTTATCTTCTTCACTGACAAACTTAGATGAAACTTAGTAAATGAGGGAAGATGGAAATCATGACAACAGAAGGAGACAGTAACTTGTGTGCTAATTGCTAAACAGAAGAAGTCTCTTGATACACATGGAGGAGTTATAAAAGAGACAGGAGATAACAATTCCTACTCAACTGGAAGAACAGAAATCTCATCTAATAACAGTGGGAATGGCTTCTATTTCTTCTGTGGTGTTTGTTATTATTTAACTCCATCTTGAGACTCAAAGGGTGTATTTAAAAGAAAAATGGGAGTCAATTTGTAAAGCAGGAAAACGTTTAATGGAATAAATGGATGATTGCTCCTTGGTTATAGGAAAGAAATGAGGACACTTTCTTTAGAAAGAAAGGATGGATTTTTGTCCTGTTTTCCAAGTTTCCCCATTTAAACAGTCACTGAGGATGTGCTGGTAATGAAGGCTGAGCACTAATAGCAAATTGTCGAGTCACAGACAAAAAGTGGGTTTGTTGGCATTCGTTACACGTCCCTAACACGAACGACCCATCCTTCTTTTCTGCTGGATCAGAATAGAAATGGAGATTGGAGATATTCCAGGAACAACACTAAGGGACTGAAACCAGGTAATGAATCCCACGGCAGAGGAATGAAAGCAGCTGTGGTCAGGATGTGGCCCTGTGTCTGGAGGGGAATGGCAGGACCGTGCAAAGAAACCTTGCTGTCACTCGGTGCCTAGGCAACCTCATGGAGAAGGATTATCTGCTTCTCCCTGCCATGCTCCATACAGTGCAGGGCACAGATTGCTTTTTGATTTTTGGGATGAACCGGTACAAGGTGTAATACATGCCAGCGGACTTTTACTGATTATTCTCACTAGGAAAAATGATATTAAGGATTTATATTAATAAACATATATCCATATGGAGGAGGTTATGTCTCCTGCTAAGGAATAAAAATTGCACAGGCCATTAAAACTGACTTACAAGGCTTCTGCGTTAATAATGAAAGATCTGTAGAAGTCTGAACAGTCGTCTAGAAGGCCAGAAAAAGATCATTAAGAGGATGTCTCCTGCCAGTAGCTGCCAAGAGCAAACAAGAGAAAGAAAACAGAAGGTTTTGGATCTGGAAATGCATAGAAAATGAGAGTGTACAGGCTGTGGGGAATGCAGCCTGGGAGAAGGAGGCTTTGCGAGGCCTTCATCACTTCTAACCAAGCTGGTGGGAGTGGGGAAGCACTATTACTGGGGATTATTACTGGCAAGAGAAATAAATGATTAACTGAAGGATCATTGTAGGATAAAAATTNNNCAGCTATTATCTGCATTACAATACATTCCTTAAAGACAAATTCACACTATTTTTTTTCCCAATCTCTTGCTTCATTTGATGCGAACATTGTCTTCCTCCCACTGTTTTCTTTTCTTTTTGTCACTGAATGGGAAAGGGAGTAACATCCTTTCAGGACACTCCTACAAAGCCTGGGGGAGCTGTCACCAGGATTTTTTTTAGCTTGAGTAAACCATTTCTATAAATTCTCTTTCAGAAAGGGCTGAACCATTCTTTTATTTTTCCTATTTCTGTTTGAGAATGGCACATGGCCCAGAAAAATTTGCTTTAGGTGATGGAAGGCCTGACATGCTGGTATTGAGTTTTACATTTCACAAGGATGCTGCATGGATTAGACCTGAATCTCTGTTGACTGAAGGGAACCTGTTGACTGGGACCTGCTGGCAGTGCATGGCTCTTCTGCACTCACATGCATGAGCCAACCTGTCCTGGGAGTAGTCGTGCCACACTGACAGATTTTCTCTCCTTTTGATGTGCCTGCTCTGCCCTAACCACACGAGAGAGGAAAAAGAAAAGCAACCATCCTCTCCTACGGTCTTAAAAACTGTTAAAAATGACAAAAAAATGCCTCCTTTCTAGAGCTCGAACACTCCTAAAAGCTTAAAAACCAATGGATCTCCGACAGTGAATAAATGACCCAGTGAATCCTCAAAGGCCCTGAAAGACTACAGTCAATAAAGCTTTTTAATGGAATTTTAGATAAAGGTCAACTATCTGCTACAATAATCAGCCGTCCATGATCACCCTTCACAGGAATAAACCAGGCAGAGCAGCAGCTCCATGTGACAGTAAGAAGCCCTGTTAGTTGTTGGCTATCGGCTTTGAAGCACTTCCAGATGGGATCGCAGTGTCATGGTGATAAAACACTTAGTTTTAATTGAGATGTTTCCTGATGGCAACTTCTGTTTCCCTGCAAAAGGGGTCCTGAAACAGCTGCTTGTTCCTGTGAAGGTGGTGGTGGTAGGGTGAAGGGGGATGAGAATGTGGTGCTTGAGTGTGGGTGATTGTGGCAAGTGTCCCTGCTCCTTCCCTTGTCCTCTGCAGCCTTGGTTTAGTGACACTTTTATAGCAGCAGAGAAATATTCCTAAGAGTTAGAGGGGGGAGGGTTGATCAAAATGCAGGGTTAGATTAATTAAAAGTATTTAGCCTGTGCATGTATTTCTCGAGTGTTATTCACTGGGAACATGAAGAATCAGTTAAATTTGACAGTTTGGGACTATTTCATGTGTATGTTGGGGGAACACTGGATATAGCTGGAATGAAACAAGTGTCCACTTCTGGTTGGAAATGGTGTTTGGTTTGTCTTGAAACCCTCTATTCAAATCCCACCAGCACCTCAGCTATCTCATTTATCTGCCCATCTGCATCTATGAGCACTAAAGATGTGGCAATGTTATATAAGTTAATTTGCTGTGTTTCATATTCAGAACCATGAAGTGGAAAAAAGAGTTGTGTTTATTTTAAGTTGGTTACTGCATGAGTGGGTGTCTCATCTTTGCACTACAAGTGGGTACATGGTGCTGTGTGTAAATGGTGGCATCTTGACATGCCACATCCTTCTGCATGTGTGTGGCAAATAAGGTTTGTAACAAGAGCCTTGACAACCTCTTGTCGTGTTAGCAGGCATTGCTGTACTCTGCAAAGAGAGATGATGTGAAAATTCCTGTGGATTTGGAAGGTGCCAATATGCTGTGTGACTTGACACAAACTCAGCCTTGTTGATGGTAATGGAAAGAGATTTTACATTTTTAAATGGTTGAGGTTCTACAAGCTTGTTCCTGGCCTGATCCCCATCTCTGAAAGCTTTGACATGACAGCCTCTGCTAATTAACTCCAGGCAGCTCCTGCAGAACTCAATGCTTGCTCCGGAGGTGGGTGTGGATNTTATTTCTCTTTTTTTTTTTCCTGAATGTGCATTGAGATAAATGTAGCTATGATATAGTGATATGTAATATTAATAAAAAATATCAAGCACCGCAAAGTCTGGAAATACCAGAGATGTCTGTGCAACCTTAGTTCAGTTCCCCAGCTATTATCTGCATTACAATACNGCAACCATCCTCTCCTACGGTCTTAAAAACTGTTAAAAATGACAAAAAAATGCCTCCTTTCTAGAGCTCGAACACTCCTAAAAGCTTAAAAACCAATGGATCTCCGACAGTGAATAAATGACCCAGTGAATCCTCAAAGGCCCTGAAAGACTACAGTCAATAAAGCTTTTTAATGGAATTTTAGATAAAGGTCAACTATCTGCTACAATAATCAGCCGTCCATGATCACCCTTTACAGGAATAAACCAGGCAGAGCAGCAGCTCCATGTGACAGTAAGAAGCCCTGTTAGTTGTTGGCTATCGGCTTTGAAGCACTTCCAGATGGGATCGCAGTGTCATGGTGATAAAACACTTAGTTTTAATTGAGATGTTTCCTGATGGCAACTTCTGTTTCCCTGCAAAAGGGGTCCTGAAACAGCTGCTTGTTCCTGTGAAGGTGGTGGTGGTAGGGTGAAGGGGGATGAGAATGTGGTGCTTGAGTGTGGGTGATTGTGGCAAGTGTCCCTGCTCCTTCCCTTGTCCTCTGCAGCCTTGGTTTAGTGACACTTTTATAGCAGCAGAGAAATATTCCTAAGAGTTAGAGGGGGGAGGGTTGATCAAAATGCAGGGTTAGATTAATTAAAAGTATTTAGCCTGTGCATGTATTTCTCGAGTGTTATTCACTGGGAACATGAAGAATCAGTTAAATTTGACAGTTTGGGACTATTTCATGTGTATGTTGGGGGAACACTGGATATAGCTGGAATGAAACAAGTGTCCACTTCTGGTTGGAAATGGTGTTTGGTTTGTCTTGAAACCCTCTATTCAAATCCCACCAGCACCTCAGCTATCTCATTTATCTGCCCATCTGCATCTATGAGCACTAAAGATGTGGCAATGTTATATAAGTTAATTTGCTGTGTTTCATATTCAGAACCATGAAGTGGAAAAAAGAGTTGTGTTTATTTTAAGTTGGTTACTGCATGAGTGGGTGTCTCATCTTTGCACTACAAGTGGGTACATGGTGCTGTGTGTAAATGGTGGCATCTTGACATGCCACATCCTTCTGCATGTGTGTGGCAAATAAGGTTTGTAACAAGAGCCTTGACAACCTCTTGTCGTGTTAGCAGGCATTGCTGTACTCTGCAAAGAGAGATGATGTGAAAATTCCTGTGGATTTGGAAGGTGCCAATATGCTGTGTGACTTGACACAAACTCAGCCTTGTTGATGGTAATGGAAAGAGATTTTACATTTTTAAATGGTTGAGGTTCTACAAGCTTGTTCCTGGCCTGATCCCCATCTCTGAAAGCTTTGACATGACAGCCTCTGCTAATTAACTCCAGGCAGCTCCTGCAGAACTCAATGCTTGCTCCGGAGGTGGGTGTGGATCTGCAGAGCAGTGTCAGCAGTGGTGGCACAACTGCACTGAAAGGAAGATACTGAAAATGCTTGTGATGCTGAGTGTGCCTGGGATGGGGGTTTTGGAGGAGGCTATGGGGATACCCTTGGTTTGTTGCATCTGTTAAGACTTCCTCCATGCAATGTGGAGGTGTGCTGGGTCATGATCCCTCTTGGATGAGGAGCTGTATTGAAGGGGATGAGGAAGATTCAGTCTCTGTTCTTCTCCAGAACTATACTTTGCTAGGGGCTGTCATGTCTTATTCCTGCTGTAATTAATGTTGGTGCAGATGAGAAATGGGAAGGGAAAGCCACTGAAGATGGAACTAGGAGTTGAGTTTTGTCTATGAGCACTCAGCTTTGAGTTTAGTTATCTCTGTTAACGAACACAAAGCTGCCTTGAGCTGACAAAACTGCTTAAATACACAGTATCACAAAGGGCAGTTTAAGAAAGATGGATGCAACATAAACATTTTATTCATACGTTTATGTTTTACCTTGTACTCAGATTGGAAACACAGGTCAGAAAAGGTTTCTGTCTTTGACCGATCTTTTCATGTTTGGGGGCGTGCCGTGGCTCATTGCAAACTGTGTGTCCTTCTAAGCGAGTCTCTGGTGAGAAGCTTGGGGGGGAAGTCTTTGTTTTGGACAATATGCTGAGTAGTTCCTGCTTTGTGCTGCCAGACAATGATGGCATTGATCAGCTTCTTGTACAGCTCTTCATTAGCTGGCAGTGCAGTAAATCACAGTCTTGTTTAAACAAGTCAGACACAAGAGTGATTCGGTCGTTGACGCAGTTACTTCTACTTCTATTCATTACATTCAGTGTAATGAATAGTATTAAAAGTAGAAAAATGTGTCTACTTTGAAATTTCCTTTTTTTCCTGAGATGTTTTGGGCTGGGCAATGCTGTCATTTTACTCTGGTAAAAACCAGATTACTGTCCCGTGAAGCTGATGAAGTATTGCTTTGAGCAAGCACATCGATCTCAATTTCTTCATATTCCTGCTGATGCAACAGAGAGTGGTTTTGTCCTTGTGTTTACCCACAAGTTTTGGCATGGTCTGATAGAAGAAGGCCAGTGTGATAGTTTGCTGACATCTTTGGGGAGGAAGGACTTTCAGAAAGAGCAGGAGACAGAATACTGCAAGAAAATTGTAAACATAGCTTCTCGTTTTAGGTGCTCCTCTTGCTCCCTACGCAATTTATGTCAATAAAGGACTCATAAGAAATGGTTTTGGACAAGGCAGAGCAGGGAGCTGTGCTTTGTGTGAGGTGTTTAATGCTTCAAATAGCCACCATATATGCCTTGGACACTACTCAGCCAGGGTATGAAAGAAATCATATTAACAAAGTTATTGGATCCCAGATGAATCAAAAGAGCTGCAGGAGAAGAAAACAGTGACAAATGAGTCTGCCATCCCGAGGCACAGCAAATGGTGCTTACAGTTAAAGCTATTTCACTTCTTGCACTGCTTGCTGCCAGACCTCCAGTGCTGCGTGGGCAGCAAGACGGTGCCAGGACGGGGATGCCTCATGCTGTCAGAGCTGCTGAAAGCCCCCATGCAGTGGGGCCAGTCTTGATTCAGCTCTTCTTGAGCTTTCTGAATCCCAGGGAGCTGCTCCTGAGTGGGGGGGTTTACCTCTCATCTCCCCCCAGCTTTCAGTCTGCCACCCAAAAGCTCCCTGCCCTAAGCAGTGCTAGGTGTCAGTGCCCTGGATGCAGCAGTGTTTCACCCTGTGTTGAGAATTATGTACAACTAAATAAGAGAAAATAAAATACATTCTCCTGAGGGTTCCCTGTGGAGATGCTCTTGGTATTCTCAGCAGAAGAGGAATTGGTCTGAGTAGCAGTATTTCCAGCGATATCCCAGTGAGGAGTGTGCTCTTGGGAGTGCCATTTTCAAGCAGCCCCGTGTTTGTGGGGCAAATCTGTCACCATTGTCACTCTGAGCCACCAGGCATTGCTCCAGCAGGTCTTCCTCTGCTCCTGACATGCTTTCCTTTGAATTGCTCACTAGGACCAAAAAATACTCTTTCCTCCCTACAACATCCTTTTAAAAATTTTCCTTCCAAATGAACTTTCTCAGTTACTTTTTTCCTCACTGTGTGGCCCAAGATTGTGTGGTATTAATGAAGGAGTCTTCAAATACATTTCCCCTAAATCCCCGACTCTTATTGTGCTGGTCCTAGAAGACAGCAAGTGGGAAAGGCAGGGAAGCAGAAGTCTGGGATAGACAGTGCCTTGTTCATGGGCTTTCTAAGCATTTGCTCAAGTTAATGAGGGTCTGGTCAAGAAATGTGCCAAGCAGCCACAGGAAGCACATGTATGAGCACTTTGATGCAGATCTCTGATGGAAGATGGTGATGACAGTCTGAAAAGTTTGTCCTGTCCTGGGAGGTGGCAGAAGGACAGGGAGAAGCAGTAGCAGACTGTGAGAATCTGAATCAGGATCCAAATGCATTCTGAGTTTCGGGTTACTTTGGATCTGAGAGTTTGGCTCTGCTCCATATCTAATTTAATTTGCCTGGCCAGTGTCTTCTCTTTCTTACACAGAAAAGAGGAGTGATTTAATTGACTTCCGTGGAGTTGTTTAGGATTTGTGCCAGTAAAACTATTTGAGTTTGGTTGTGCTCAGGACACATGTGTGTGTGCCAGTGTTCTAGCTTCCTATTTCTCTGGGAAATTCGTTAGGGGCAGTAGTAATCCTGGGTGGGTGGGTGGACAGGACACAGATGGATAGGGAACGGTCATGTTTTGAGTACTGTTTTTAATGACACACAGTAACACTAATGGTACAGTCTTAATTATTGCATTTCCTGCTGTTATCTCCATAATGTGGCATAAGTACCTATGCTCTTCAGCTAAGATGACTTTTGACTCATTTGTCGAAGGTAATAACCCTTTAAAAATAATTTAAACCTTTTCACAAGTATTTCCCTGATGCTCTTGGGACCAGTAGCCCTTTATTTGCCATAGAGCAGATACCAAATGAATAGCGGTACTGTGGACTCCCTCTAACAGCGACCTTATGTGAGATGTAGTGATTACAGCAATTAAATTCTCTTTGCCAAGGCAACCAGAGCTTTATTTCAAACTGAAGTTAGTTTTTTTTCCCCCCAAATGAATCTCTTCTGCATGCATTATTCATTTTTCTTTGGAGCATTTAGCTTGTAAGACTTCCACAAGCTCAAATTTGGTATTATTATTTATTAATTATTGCATTGAGGTAACATCTAGGACAATCTGCCTCAAAGGGTCAGAGAGCATAGGATTTCCCTGTGCAGCCACAAGCAGAACAAGGCCATAACCTTTGTCTCAAGGTGGGAGTTGAAGACTTAATAACTTATGAAGACTTTGTGTTTGCATTTTGCTTGACTCCAAAACCCGTGTCAAGGAAGTTTTGGGCATTTTGGTCCACTGGATGCTTAGGCCAGTACAGCTTTGACCATACTCTTAAATGAATTTACTTAAGTGTTTGAAAAATGTTGGTTGCGTCAGCTCAGACTTCTTAAGTCCAACTACATTTGGGTGAATTGATTATGGAACTTGTCACTGTGGTTCTTGCTTGGAGAAGGGAAGGTCAGTGATCAAGAAGGTCAGTGGTTAAGATGCAACATTTTCTTTAACCATTTTAGGAATTCCAGCTTAAGATGGTTTTTGGAATCCTGTTTTTTTTTTTTTTTAAGGAAAAATGTTAAAGAAGTGCCAGTAACCCTTCATTTGAATGTGCTACACCCTCATTTTACAATGAAGTGAGTTCATTGTCTCTGTTGCTACATAAATAGCCTCTGGATTGACAAGAAAACTAAAATGATTCTGTTTAAATCTGTACTGCTCTGCTAAGAAATCTACATTCATTATTCCTGGAATGACTGAAAGATTTACAATAGTTTATAATCTGGTATCATTTCATTCTTCTTCTTGGTACTATTAATCACCTTGTCATAAAACATCAGGAGAATTTTGTTCAGCTTGCATGATTTAGGCTGAGAAAGCCATACTTTGAAATTAATGTTTCTTAGGAAATTGGGTAGATATCTTTGCATTCTGAGAACCATAAGATGGAAATTATGTCCTTTGACTAGATATTAGATGCTTACAGGCTGCTGAAGAGTGATTGAAAGAAATCTACAGCTGTACAGTGGGAAGAAAAATGACTATGCAGTGCAGATTTGATTCAGGTCGATATTTGGTTGTAGACACCTGCAAGCACAAGAACCAGGGAGGCTGATCTTTGTGGTTGATCCTTCTCTATGTGAGTACTGGAGTTCCATCCTGATGTGGCCATGTCAGTGGTTGTGTCTCATTGGCAACATGAAACCCAGGTCCCAATTATTTGGTCGTTTAAAGATTCTGGGTTGCATTTCATAAGCCTGGAGGCAGTCAACCAAGATCCTGGCTGGGTTTCAGCTTCAGTAATTACAACTTGCCAGCTAAGATTTTCTCTGCCTCTTAAATCACATCCGCTATTTTTCACTTCCTTTGCTAAAGTGCTGTGTTCCCCTTGCTGTTGTTGGTGATAATAGTTCTAATGCTTTGCCTATTTATGTAATGTTACTTTATCTGTAATGTCTCATGACACTTGTACAAGAAACGTCTGTCATTGCTTTAGTTTTTAAGAATTAGTGTTTTCATTGCTTGTGTTCCAGGGATATACCTCAAAGAGTAGATGCTTTCCAAAAGCAGGAAGGTGCAATGCCTGTTCTTTTCAGTGAGGACTGAGGGCATGTTCCTGACTTTGTCCTTTGAGTCTTTTACCAGGGCAAATGTATTTGGGATGGTCCAATAACAAATGTGTTTGGGATGGCGAGTCTGTGGGCAGGGAGGTGCCATCCAGTGGGTGCACCCTGTGCTGCCCCAAGTGATGATGCTCAGTCCACCTTCCCCGGCGCTCTGCCCTTCCATCTGTTCCTTAGATGCCCTGACTTTTCCCATCCCACCTGTATCCCCTCCATCCCGGCATCCACACCGGAATGCAGGGCGATGCACAGGCTCGGATCTGTGCACAGGCCAGGAGAGGGCAGAGTGGACTTGTGTCTGAGGCAGAAAACCCCAGCAAAAGTCAACAGCAGGTTGGGAGGAGAATAATTTTGGGCAAGAACGTGGCTTGGTGCTGTTTTGTGTGCCCCGGCTGGGATGGGAAGATGCTTCATGGGCTGTGATCCCCCAGAATGGACTCAATGCATCACCTCCCCTCAAAAATGCCTCTATGGGGGTACATTTAGCAGCTTGTGGCAACCCAGTGGCAACCTTCCTGCAGAGGGCAAAGACTCACTCAGCAGCCTGCAGGTCTCCCCCAGTTATTATTTCTTACTGAGGAGAGGAGCAGGTCTCTTCTGGGGTGCCCTCCACACATCCTGGGGTGCACCCAGGCTCTGGGCTCACATACGCATTTCACTATCCAAAATTATAATGCATGTAACATGTTTTTCCTTTGTTTACTTTTCCCCCTCTCCCTTCCTTAAATGATTTCTGACAGCTGTTGCGTATTCTCTTTATGAATTCACTGTGCCCCTTGTGTGTGCTGAATATTGCAAATGTACTTCATAAAGCAGATTTCCCTGCTGGTCTGAAGGTTAAGAAGCTGTAAGTAAGCTTGTCTCCTTGCAGAACAACTTTCTTTTTGGATTTAAAAAACAATGGAAATGTAGTTAATGTTCAGCTTGACAGAGTCTTAGCAAACATATTAAGGGCTTCATTTAATAAAATCATATTTCACTTTCATAGACAAGTAGCAGAATAGAGTTGAGTCTTTTTTAATGAATAAAGTCCTTAGTAAGGCACTTGCAATCTTTCTTTATGTGAGGCTCATTCTCAGGTTTTTTATTTTAGGAGCCAGGAAGATTTAGTGCAGCATTTTCTAAATTGTGTCGTGCTTCCTTTGGAACAGAATAGCAAGGGAAATGTATCTTAATGTTAAGCAGACGTGAAACAAAAATGTGGTTTTTCCCCAAAGAAAAGTTAAACATTTGCAAGAAAAATGTTCTTCACGGCAATTTCAATTCTGTTAAAAACACATTTACTGTCAGAAAATAATGGTGCCGGATGAGCTCTAATAATAAACCAATTTGTGTGTACCACAGGAGTGGACTTTTTCAGCCTTTTGTTTTAAGTCATGCTGGAAGGGCTGCCACTAGGCTACAAGAGCACAGATATTTTCACACTGGGATTTGTGTCTACTTGAATTATGTGAATAACTCCATTGAAGTACAACTGGGAAAAAATTCATCATGTGACTTCTTATTAAAACATTGCTTTTTTACTCCATTCAATGATGTTTGGGCAGCTCCATGTATTTTTCACTCAGATTTCTCTTTTTATTTCTTTTTTCTTAAATGCTCTCTCTGCACAGTGCCTCGATTGTACCACACGCAGAGCATGCGACAGCAAACTCCTCATTTCTGGGTAACTGGCCTGCTGCAGCTCACAAATACCATTAATGGGCTGTGTGGGAGATGCATTCCTGTGGCACTGGGGTTACACAGCATTCCCCTTTCCTTCATCGATCCAATTTATTGAGATCAGCAGGTGCACCAAAGCATGCAAATTTAAAATTTGCTTTGAGGAAAATGGAGTGGCGTTTTTCCCCAAAATGAGCTGTTTCTCTGAACATTGCTGCCAGCTCCCTTGCTTGTGAGAATATTTGCAGAAATGGAATGCAAAAGTGGTACAAATGCAGCCAAATTGAATAAATTTACAGATGTAAAAAGCTGGGTTTTTTTAGGGCTTTGCAAACCTCTTTGGGGTGAGGACTGTCACTTTGTGTAGATTTTTAGTGTCTTGTGTAATAGATCCCAGAACACATTGGCTTCAGGTGCCACTGCATCCTGATGGGCTTAATACTGGTGACAGTGACAACGCTGGTCCCACCCAGCTTACAGACCCTGCAGGTTTCTATGACAGCTCAGGTACCTTTTATCCTCTCCAGGCCACAGTCAGTCATGCTTGATAACAGTGTGAAAATTGGATTTGTCAACTAGTAATCCCTGAGTGATCGATAATTAGCTGTAATTATGCGCTGTTTAAGTGCTGTGGAGAGAAAATTGAAGTTTGTGGCCGGAGTAGGAAATGAAGAATGGCAGATACAAGCATAAGAGAAATTCAGTTAAAGAACTGAACTTGTACTATGAGCGGTGAGTCAAACAGCCTTCTGTAGTCAGGCCAGGTCACACAGCTGGAGAGGCAGTAGAGTTTAGGCTAAGCAGGCTAATGTAGTTCTTAGTGAGGTTGTTGCCCATAAGGAATGATGACTTGGACAACAGGGAGGTTTGCTATTTGTTTATAGTCTCCCAAAGATGTGCCCAGTGTGAAATGTCACAAATCTATTATTTGTGAGGAAGTACCCTTTGAAACTTCTCCTGTGTTTGTAATCAAAGCTCCTTCCCCCACTCTGGTTTGAATTTTTGTCCAATATATGTGCTAGCAGGAGCTCAAGTCCCTGCTTGAGTATTCACACATGGGATTGTGCCCTCATTTGCACTCTCTTTGAAAAGGTGCATCTTAGGCACAGGGTTTGCTTTCAGACTAAGGAGGAAAAGTCTTCCTTTACTTTTTGCTGCCTTTTCTGTTCCAAAGTGCACAACAGATCTGATTTCCAGATGGGCAGGAATGTTATTCCACCTGTTTCTGAAATCTAGTTGTGTCTGTCCTGGGATTTCTGTACCAACTTTGCAGATAAATCTGCCACTGGTAATTCTTCTCAGTCAAAGAGCCAGAGAGGGTCTGGTTTTCTTTATAGTATTCCCATGAGTGATTTCCACTGCCTCGTATGCCTGACTGTCATTCTCTAAATAGACATGCAAAATGGAACTATTTAACTGCAGGAGGTGGGAGTGAACTAGCTGGAGTAGATCTATTACCCAGTGGTATGTGAGAAAGAGCCAGCAAAATTTATGGTTTCTGAAGGAGCAGTATGTTTTTAAGCTTCTTGTATTTCTACATTTCACAGCCCAGATTAGCAGATTGTTGACAGCTCCATGATGTATTTGCTGTCACCTGGCTGGAGTCCGAAGCAAGTGATAAATTTTTAGTTTGAATGAGCTTCTGTGACATGCAATGACAGATATATTTTTTGTTACTACAAGTATGTAGCATGTCCTATGGTTGGAGTTTTTGGTGCTATTCTTGGTGTGGCCGCAAGTGATTTGCTTGCTTTCCTTGTGCTTCTGTTTCATCATCCGAGAAAAGGTGGAGAAAATGACACATTCCTCATTTGCTGTGATGGCTCATTCTTTTTCTGTGATGTTGGAGCCTGATACAGGATCGTATCATCATCTTTGGGTTCAGTAAAGCCCATCTGCTGGCAGGACGGAGGAAGAAAAAAGAAAGTAATCCAAGATTTCTCATTGCTATTGCTGAATTTCAAGTATCTTTGGTATATGTCACATGAATTTACATTGAATAACATGGTGTGTTTTTGGAATGATGATATATCATTTTGGAAAGATTCACCTCCCAAAATACACATTGAAGATGGGAGAAGGAACGGTGTGAAGCAGTTTTGTTTTCACATGACTAAACACCCTGAGGAAATAAATTCACAGATTTTGATGGTGGGTAAAACCATAGTGTTGTATATTGGAGAGGTCTGTTCACACTAAGAAGAAAGATAAATGCTAGTTTATTGGATTCCCTCATCTTTATAGTTTCTGGTGTTTAATTTATCTCAACAAACTGAATTCTGTCTTCCCCAGGCCTTTTAAAAGGTCTCATGTACATCAAAATTATTAGGATGGAGCTGTGTTGAAGCTGGTATTCTGCTGCTTGAGAAAAAACTGAGTGAGGTGAACTGGCTTTGCTTGCAGAGGGAGAAGAAAGAGAAGTACAGAGTTACACCCCAAATCTTTTGCTTGCTGTGGGAGATGGAGCTGGCCACAGACTGTGCTGGAGACTTCGTCATCTGTGCAGATCAATGAGGTGTCACACACAATGTTCAAAACCACTGCAAAGTGTAGCTGAGAACTAGGAGATCTGTTCAGGCTAGAAATTGTCTATCACTTGTAAAAGCAGCTTTTACCAGCTTGAAAAACATGAATTTTGAAAAGCAAGTAATTATTATATTCCCTGGAATAGGAACAGTGAATTTTTTCACTGAAGACTATTCAGAAATATATGCACATTAACTACTTTTGCTCTTCACCTGGAGGATAAAAGCAGCAGTTTCCAAGCCAGGTAATGCACATCTGTCTGATGTGAGTTCTGAAAAGAGGCAAAGAGAGAAAAGAAATTCTCTTGGAAGGCTGCTCATTCTGGCAGGGAGGAGAACAGACAGAAGTGCAACACTGCAGTGCAAAGGTTTGTTGCCAGGAATTCTCTTTGGGCATGGAACACAGGGCTGTGGGATGCTGGGAAGCTGTCCCTTCCCTCCAGTGACACGGTGGAACAGGGACCTGTTCCTCAGGGTACACAGAGCATATGTGTGCAAATGGACTCGTGAGGAGCCCCATTAGCTTGTGCTGTGTGCCCTGTGTGGCTGGTGTGCCACGGGGAGCTTGGCAAAGGGTCATGTCAGTGGAAAGCAGTGCTCTGTCAGGGAATTTCACAGTACATGCACATGCGGTCTCCCCGGATCAGGCCTGATTAATGGATTTGGCCAGAGAACCAAAGGGAGTAGCCAGTTTGGGAAGTGGAGCTGCTGTCCATGTGAGTGTCCCCAAGACCTCGGAGCATCTGTGCCCTCCAAACTGCCAGGGAGGGAGCAGCAGCAGTCTTACAAGTGAGTAAAATAAGAAGCTCTGTACGGAAGGCATATGTGTGAAGAAGCAAAGCCCTCACCTTTACTGTACTGTGCATTTGTACTGTTGTGAAGAAAAGTTCAAACTATCAAGAAATGGATCTTCCTGAATTTGAGATCAGTTCCATGGTAGGACATAGCAAACAAAAAAATGTGAATATGTGTAATTAAATTACCAACTTTAAAACTCACGTCATATGGGTCTAGCTTTCCTAGACAGTTTTCGTGAGGTTTTAAATCCTGAATGCTTCCAGAGAGCAAGAGATTTGGTGCCAACAGTCCATCATATTATAGGGCCTGTGCTGTTTTTATATACCTTGGGGTGCAAGAATTCATAGATTACAGGGATTAATATTGCTTCTTTTATGTGTAAGTATGGAAAGAAAATATATTTGGAACAAAAGAAGTATCCAGGTCTACAAACCAAATTTACTTTGAAACAGATGGTAAAGAAAGAGGCATCAAGAGACATAGGGAAGCTGGCTCTTTCCATATCAAGGAAATGTTTTGTTTTTGTGCAGGCAGAGCAAGGGATTAAGCTTGAGGGTTGTATCTATTCGGCAATACCTTGAGAGGGGCTACATGTGGAGCTGGCATCCTCTGCTTCTTTGAGTGTAGCTGTGTTTCGTGGGCAGATAGGAGTGGATGTCCAGAGCAGAAGCACCTCTCTGCCCCCATGACAGTTCCCTACTGCCAGCTTCTTGCACAGCTGCCCACATATCCTCCTCTAACATGGGCAGAGATACTGTTTGAAGCCTCTCCAAAACTCTGATGTGCTTACACATCAAGAATGGAAGGTGCACCTCTCTTGCTATGGAGTTGTGGTGATCGCTTGCCTTAGGCAGGGAGAGCATATGTACAGCAAATGGACACTTACATAACCCTATTAGCTTATACTGTATGATTTCAACTGTTGGTTTGCCACAGGGAGTTGGAGAAGAAGAATTAGGTGGTATAAATAGAACGATGACATCCTCAAAAAGAGCTTCATTCAGCACATATTGCTGGCTGGCCTCATGGTTCAGAGCCGATAAGCAAATTTGGCCTGAATCCTGTTGCAGCATTTTGTGATGGCACCAGCATAGCAGAATTGGCAATATCAGCAGAGGTGGACGCTGTGGATGTGATTCCTGCCATCCACTGCCCACAGCGCTGGCTGTGGGAGCCTGCCTCTCCATGGCAGAAACCTAGGGCCAAATTAATTGTGATTAATTTTGATTACAGACCATTCCCTTTGAAGTGACTCTCGAGATGAATTTGTCCCGTGCGCACTTTAAAGGGCAAGTTGCTCAGAAGTGCTTCTGTTAATGCATCCTCCAGGTTTATTTCAAATATCCTTTTTCTTTTTTTTTCCTTTCAGCGATTGGTTCCTCGTACAAATACAGACACTTTGCATTAATTCCCCGTAGGGCTTCTATGCCATATTTTTAGGCTTTTGAGTGGCAGTGTGGAAAACATGAAAGCATTATGGTAATGATCAAGGCCAATTCCTGTGTTCTTTATTCAGATAGCAGTTAGGGAAAAAAAAATCTGTAATGCTTAATCATGCAAAAATCCTGCTAAGAGCTCATTTAAGGGAGGATTTGAGTGGGGACCTCAAGATTTGGCCCCTAGTGCATGATGGATTTTAACAACAGCAAGGTAGTGATTAGGTGGTAGAATGTGAGTATAAGTGGTTGAAGTGCTGGAATGAAAAAAGAGTTAATAGTATTGTCCGTTCAACACCACAAGGAGCTGTTGCGTATTATTACATTTAAAGAACAGGAAAGCACAATGAATGCACTTTTAAGTCAATTCTTCCCCCTGTTCTTTTCATTTGTTTGGGAATATTCTGTGGGATTGACTGAAGGCTTTGTCTGGTCTAGCAGGAGCCTCTCAGCTGCCTAATAGCAGTGCAGAAGGACATCATGGCACCTTTTCTTACTTATTTACTTATAAAAAAGAGTGTTTACAGAAAACTGTGCTTTGACCCACACAGAAAAGCCACCTGTGCTTCACTCCTTGCAGTCTTCTAAAAGCTCACATGATGAGAAGCACTTCTCACTATGAGCAAACTGCCAAATGCATTTGAAATGGAAAATTTCTGATTGAAATAGGCATCTTGGAGCTTCCAGCTGCTGGCAACCGTATGGCAAAACAATTGGGACGTTTGCAATCGTTCTGTAGAAGCTGCTTATCCAACAATCAGGACAACTTTAAATATTTATTTGAGACTGGTTGGTTTTTAAGTACTGAAGAGCACTGCTTTTCCCCCCCTCTTTGTCTAATTAAAACAGGGTGAAGGCAGCCAGGGGTCCTGTTTACCCACATCATGAGTACCAAAGGTAGATCATTTCAGGACCTCACAGGTCTCTGCAGAGAGGGAGAGGAATTTGGAAATGCTTAGGTTCACTAGGAAGCTGTATTTTGAAGACCTTTCTAAGCAAATATTGAGATTTCAGAGGATGGATCAGGAACAGAGGAAAACTCCCCAGATTTTTTTCCATTCATAGGTAGAGATTGAGAACAGCTGGAAGCTCTGAGGTTGGGGCACTGTGTCAAACTTTTTCTGTGTCATTTTCATTTTCAGTGGATGCTGACTTGCAGCTATCCTTTCTCCTGTGTTCTCTATTCCCCTTTGAGGACTGTGGTTGACTTGTTTGTACTTGTGGGGCTTTTTGGTGGGTGGAAGCAGTGAAGGAGAACTTTGACCTCTTGCTCCTCTTCCACAGCTTGTTCAAGAGTCTCAGGCAAAGCTTTCTCTGACTCCACAACTATATGGCTCAGATGTAGAACATTGGTGTGGTCACTGCCAGTGCTGTGCCATGGGCTGATGGCAACTGGGAAGAGAGGGGCTGTGTCCCAGAAAATTACACGTAGGTAGAGAGGCTCTTTGAAGCAGAAAGTCCTTTGCCAACTAGGAAATGTAATTTTGAAATTTATCCTTACAAGTCCTTCTGACAGCTGTTCCTATTAGGAACTCAATCAGTACAGCATTGTGAATTCAGGCAAGTTTTCCCTTGACATGCTATGAATGTATTAAGTGATGAAATGTCATAAAATCAAAGCAAATTTGCACTTATTCCAGAAAGAAATCTGAATATGTAACTGTTGTAGTGGTGATGGGGTAAGCAGAGATTTGCATTGCTTTTGCTGCATAATGGAAGCTGTGAATAGTTGGGTTGACCTTGCAGCTAATGGGGTAACCCTGCCATAGCCAAATTGTTTCTCTTTGAATCCCAGTGCTTCTGCCTAGTTAGTTCTGATTGAATGATTTAAATTAATAAAAATTCTGACTCCCCTGTTGTATTCTCATGTACTCTTTGTGGAATTCTCTTTCTGAGCTGTAGGAGGTGATCAGGGCTGAAAAGGGAGACTTCTGGCACCTGGCAAATCTCTTGCTTAAGCAAACTGTCTCTTGTCTTGAGTCACCTTGAAGAAAGCAGCTTTTCAGTAAACAAAAGGGAAAATATGCTTAGTACAGTTTTGGTTTTGACAAGACTGTAACTTGCAGCAGGCTCTGCCACTAATCTGTCTGATGTAGAAATGGGCACCTTCTAAGAAGCTACAGCCCAAAATTAATTTCAGTGAATGTATTTGGTTTTTGAAGAATCCCTGCTAAGGGTTTGAAAGCTGGGAATGTGAGGCTGTTGGGAAGCTTGTACGGCTCAGGAGGACCTGGAATGTGGTGTAGAGTGACCATGTAGTATGTCAGTGGATTGGGGTGACTGTAGCAGATGGATGTCACAGCTGAGCTGGCACTGCTTGTCCTGTTGTGTGTCCTGTGGGACCACACACTGGGGTCATGGGGTGGGCACAGAGCTGGAACACTGCCTCTCATCAGCCGTCCTCTAGTCCTTCCTAGCCAGGAGATGACAAACCCATTATCCTCTCCAAGCACTGAGGTCTTTTGGCTGCTGAGCCATCAATAATACACACCATCATTTCCCAAACAAAGCTTTCCTGCTCTTTGGGTTTTGTAACATGTCCACATCTGTCACTGCCACTCCAGCAAACGTCACTGGCTCTGTGAGCCTTTCACAACACATCTCTCTGCATCAATGGTCAAAAAGCCACTCAAAAGCATTGAGGTGTCTCCTTGGTTTGTTTCAAGCCAATCTTGAGATTTTTCCATATTTTTGTTCAAGCCAAAGAAAACTTCCATGGAAGGAAGAATCTCAGGATTTGGCTTTATAACCTGAATGCAGCCGATTTTGCTACATCGGTGGAGGGGGGTTTATCTGAGCAAGGACTGCAGCACTGTCTCCTTTTAGAGGCTCTTTTCTCCCTTATTCTCTCTCCCCCTCCACAGTGCGTAGTGCATATGAAGCTCTCTGAGTTCATTTCCATAGTGTTGTGATTCCTCAGTAATTATACTGCTTTAAATCTATCGTTTGTTTACTTTTCATGGAAGTCCACAGCTTTAAAACCTGTTTTTCAACTTTTATTTAATTCAAGTTTATATTGGTTTGCTGAAAAAACCACTAATACTGTGCACTTTTATTGTCTTTTAGCATCTGCTTCATTATTCAT